>RJWM01001279.1:0-162101 GCA_004363535.1 Dasyprocta punctata | reverse complement strand
CTCAACAAACCCAACAGCCTTCCTCCTTCATTTTTCTCTGCTCCCCACTTCTGCTCTGACACCCCGCTCCCCTCCACCTGCCATTCACCTCAAATCTTCCGGAAAGATTTGCTTTCTCTCCACTGGGTGGTAGTTGACTTAGAAGTGCAGATTTCACAAAGTGAGTGTATCTGGTATGCCCAAAGTGAAAGAGGGTGGGATATATTAGTGCTTGAATCCTGCATTTTAAATTTAATCGTGTGAGTGTGGTGCATGAGACTCCTACATTTGGAAACATGATTGTGAGCCCAAATTTACACCCAATACTATCACAGTTTCAAATGCACACTAATACTGTATGTTTTACATAATGTTTTCTTTGTTATAAAAACAACTGTGATATGAAAGTAACAAATGCTTTTTTGATAAGATAGTAAAATAAGTGTTCATTGTTGGTAGTTGCGATGAACACTTTTTGCACATAATGGATGTAAATTAAGCCTATGTTTATTCCTTATATTAAGTTTCTGTTAGAAGTTTGGATAACAGTGTTAATAACAAAATACTACCTTCCCTATCACGGGATCTACTATATACTGTTTGTACTGGCTTATTGCTAATGTGTAGTGAGCTGTATCATTTTCAAGGATTTGATAGATGGCTGAGTTTTTCATGATATATCCTGGCATTTTGTTACCCAGAGAACACTGTAAAAAACAGTATGGTTAATTAAAATATCTATACACACTGTCTGTTTCCAGGAGACAATATTTAATTCAATCATTGCTTTCATTAGGAAAGTAATACTTTCCCAATCTGTGGAGACACTACTGTCACGGTGTGGTTGGTTTTGGTGTGGTCCTTGTTTACTTTCTAGGTATGGTTCCTTATCCATTAATTTGCCATATCCAGAGATTTGTAATATCTCAATTTTTAGGTGACTTTTAAATTTTGAAACTTCTCAAAGAATAGACTCTATCTTTTCAATGATGCTGCTAGCCAATTGTTTTTTTTTTTAATTTTTAACAAAAAAACATTTTTGTCTTATGTGAAACAGAAATTTTGTTTGCATTACTTTTTACTCCAGTTTTTTCAAGCTAGGTTTATAATTCTTTGGGACTGTCCAGCTGTTGAACTTTTTACATTTCCCATAGTTTTAAATATAATTTGTCATTTTTACAAGAAATTCTCCCTCCATTAAAAATGTTTAGTAGTATCAGTTATTTTTCTTGGCATCTCCTGCATCTAGTATTTGCTTTGTTCAAAGATCAGTACAGATAAGGCTTAGAGATTCACAGAATGTGAAAAACTCAGGTGACATACTTTTCATCAAGAGGAAAGTCATGCATTTCTTTTTACTTATATAGTTAAAATCCTAGCTGATGTTATTTTCTAATTTAATAGAAAACAAAACAGATACCTACACTGTGAACATCCACAGCCTTCTCATCAGTACACAAACATGAACTGGTTGCTTCAGAGAACACTTAGCCAAATTAAATATCATTTATCAAGCCCAATAGATCCCATGTTTTGTGGTAACACATTCCTTAAAATGCCTAAGAAAAACCAATAAAGTCCTAACAGTTATCATGTAACTTTAAGTGCTAAAGGCCTGGCCATGCAAACATGCCCATCAGTGACTCTGTTGCTTGTGGTTACATTAATGAAACAGAAGTTTAAAGGTCAAATGACACATCGCTGTCTCCTAAGTGCCAGAATATCTGTTTTTAGGGAGAGAATTGAAAGCAAAACACAGCAAAAGTTTTCCTCTAGTGGTGCTAGCTTCCAAAGACAAAATCATTCTCTTATCTATGAACTATATCATTTTGTACATAGTATATGTGTAGTTTATTTTTAAAGAAATCCCAATTAATAATTTTAACATCTTTAGCATTTTAGCTTTGGTTTTTATAGTCAGTGAATAACACTATTCAGTGCTATTTCTCTGAAGAATGAACTTGAAATATTGGGACCTTCTTGATAACCTATTTAATGATGTGTCTACTCAGTATAGTAACTTTTAATACTTCCCTTAACTAAATTTTCTATTTAACTAAATATATGAATGTCTAAAAATGCAGTGTAATTTTCTATAAGCATAAACTTTTGCACTAACGTACTATATGTAGTTCATTGCTACTATCATTTATACATATGGTGTTTTATTCCTAATAAACTAAATTAATCTGTGTCTGAAACCAAAAACTATTCTCTTGTCTTCAAGTTGTATTTTATGGTACCAAGAAGATCTGAGAAACTGTATAATGGGGTGAGAGACCACAGAGAAAGAGATACTACAACCGCACTGCTTACCTTAAGGCCCAATGTTTGTAGAGTTGGAGAATCAAGCCAAACACTGTTCTGTAATGACATAAATTTCAGATGACATTTTCAAATATAATTTCGTGATGACTTTAATGTCAATCAATTGTTTTTATTCTTACTACATTAACAAACTCAGTGTGTAAACAGGTCAAAGATATTCAATATTCTTGGGAAACAACTCTTTGAACATTCTCATTTACATTCTTCCTGCACCTGCATATTTTTAAAACACATGTCATTTTTAAGCTAATTTTTTCAATCCGTTTCTCATTCAGCTCTTCTGTATGAATTTTGTAGTTTTAGCTACCTTCCTGATACGAATTCAAAATGTCATATTATCTGCTTGTCATGCTTTAATCAAAGGAGGGAAGACAGATTCTATTCTTAAATGTGATATCGTCTTTTACTTTAGAAAAATTGAACACAATTCTGCAATTTTAATGCAAATAATTTGAATGGAAGCGATGTGATAGCTTACTCTGACATGACGTAGTAAGGAGGAGGACTTTTGTCTACCTCACAGAGCATTTATATGATAAATTGGCATTTATATGGTAACTTTTGAAGTTTGAATCTTCTTAAAAAGAATAGAATTGTTCTGTTGGAAGTTTCAGAAGTTTTCCAAGTAGTTTTGTAAATAGATATGACAAGTACATATTCCTTCTCTGCCTTTATACATATGTTGTGCCCTTTGATTAGACTACAGTAATTAGTATTGGTTTGAAATGCATGCTATTGGTTTTAATGAATGAAATGATTTATGTCAGAATGCGGAATTACCATTAGTAGTAAAAATCAACTGTGCTGTACTTCAATAATAACTTTGGAAAGTCTCCCATTATCTATTGAGTTATTCTTACATACCAATGCATTTGTATTGCAAATAAACTGTACAAACCTACAAGCATCTTCAAATTAGAACATCCAACATTATTTAAACAACTGCATTTATGAAATAGTGTCATTGGACATATATGTGTAAAATTCTGAGGTTGTTTCCTTCTTTAAAAAGGAAGAGATAATAGATGGTCGTAAAGAATCAGATTGGAGAAATAGGTTCTAGAAAATGGAATAAAGCACTACAGCATTACCTGGAGTGATTTTCAGAACTATTCTATTAGAATCATATATTACGTGGTATGTTAATATAAAACCATTATTAAGGTCGTAAAAACCAAGGAGACGTTTAGTGTTCAGGTTGAATCTGACACCAAAATGTTCCAATGGGAGTTGAAAATACTACTGGTTGTTGCCTAAAAGGAGAAGTTTTTACTTTGTCTTGATTTCCCATCTCCAAAACTATCTTCCACTAGCCAGTAACTCCGTGAAGACAGTTGACATGGAAGGCTGGAGGGGTTGGTCGCTCCATCTGCAGCTTTAGTAACACAGAATAGCAACACGACAGACGGGCCTGGTCAACCAGGACACAACTCACTGAAAAAGACCAGGCTGTGTCCATTTGTCTAAATCACTTCGATATCAAGTATTGTGCAATTAATTTAATGTAATTGTAAAACCAACCAATTTAGAGTAAGTATTTTATTAACATGCTTGGGCACAAAGGTTTATACAGACATGGACTTACCAATTATTCAGAATTAAAAAGATTGAACAAAATTAAATGCACCTAGAAAATTGAAAAAATAATATATTGTTCTTTAATTGACAATAGTTTTATTCTGTCAGTCTGAGAGCAGTAGGGTTTTCCTTCTGTTACTAAACCTGGAGTTATCGCAACAGCCTGCTGGGCTTTTCAGCAATTCCATGCCTTTTACACTAAATTCCTTACATTAAATCACCTCCGTTTTGAATATCCAGAATGTTTTAAGTGTTACTTACAGAACCCTGATTGATATACAGTGAAAAGTAATAGTTTCAATGATTTTGATTATGTTTGATTGAATGGCTATTTCACCATGGTACTATATATATATATATATATATATATATATATATGCATATATATATATATATAAATTTTTTTACTAGCACTGAATGTAATAAATACTTAGGAGACATGCGCAGAAATGGCAACAGGTGAAGGATACAATAAAGAGGAGAGATGGTTTCTTTTTTAATACTCACCTTATGGTGACAGCAATAAACAAAATGTATAAATATTGAATCCATGGACAACTGAATAAACAAATTTAGGAGAAAATTGTTTAATTTTTGAGTGGAAAATAAAGTAGTTGATGAAAATATATTGGCAAGATTTGATAACACTGTATCTTTTTTTTTAACGGAAGACAGAACAAAAACTAAAGCCCACTGCTCGATATAAAATCAAATTGTTAAGATGATATGTACAGTGTTGTCTATGGAAATCAGTAGGAATTAGAGGTCTTTCTTTGAGGTATCCTAATACCTGAGGAGCTAATCAAAGTTTCCGGTTTCTTATGAAGTAGATGACCATAATAAGGCTCAGGATTCAAGTATTCGACTCTTACAGGAATTAGTTTCTAAAAAGCGATAGCATCTTTGAACTATAAATCACACCATTTTTCTATCATATCTTGTTTTGAAATGGATTAAATTAAAACATTATAGACATCATATGACTTAGATTTATAAGGCCTTCACAAACCTATGTGAAGCTTCAAAAGGGAGTATTATTGTGTTTTTTACTTGTCCCTTTAACTAAGAATTAGAAAATTCAATGACCAGTAACCTTCGCCCTTGCTTTTACAAAATGTTTTCTGAAATACTCATGTTAGTATCTGGCTCCAGCATAAACAAGCAGTCACCATCCAACCTACTATTAGTACATTTCTCCATAACTTCGCAGGGAAATATTAATTTCATATCCTCCTGGATGAAATGCACTTCTTTCAGAGATGTTCTCAATAGGATTTCTAAATCAGCAGCAAAATTAAATTTCTTAATGTCTGCCATCCCATCTTTCTCAAAGCATTACTAATCCACTAGAGATCATATTTTTTTTTTTTACACTTCACATGTATCTAAAAAATCAGAACTTTTGCTCCATTCTTTTCCTTCGGAATACCTTATTACCTGTACTTTTCCTTTGTTAAAGGAAATTTTAAATTTGGTCAAATTCTGTTTTTAAGATATTTCACATGTTTCATATTAACTAGTCAAACAAGAACTTCCCATACTATCAGAGAGTAAAGCTGGGAATTTTCTACATAGGCATCATAGTTACTGAACTGAATTTCAGTTACTCCACTGTGACATTATTATGACCTAGGAGATCTTAAAGAAATTAGTCAATACTTGTTGATGCTTTGCCCTGTTGTACTTTCTGTTCTTCGGTGCTGTGTTTTGATTGGAAAATCTGCTGGATTTGTAAATTCCTTGACTCCTGCTCATCTATCCACTGTATCATAGCAGAGGACTTGACATATATAAAGCCTCACCCAGTAATTTTGGAATATTAGTGAAGGAATATATGTATTAGTCCTTTAGTTTTTTCTTTCATATTGCAATCACTGTATATCTTTAATCCTGTTTTGTATCTTCATGTTTATAGATATTAAGTGTTTTTTAAATGAATCTGTGCGCCACAATCTATGTGTGATATAATTCCTGCAAAAGTCTTATTTGATTAAGGTATATACAAGGGAAGTATCCAGTGTCTTCAAACTGCAGGGGACAATCTACAGAATGGTCTTGAATAAAATATGGGGTACTCAACGTATTTGAAAAATAAAATGTGCTACATTACAAATATAAGGCATTTTATAATAAAAATATTATATCAGTGTTTAAATGTTTATTTTGTATGTATTTGAGTATATGCTGTCAATATTATATATAAATATATAAATGTGTATTATAATGTTTTGTATTTTTTTCCAGTACTTGGTACTGGGGGTTGACTCAGGACCTTGTACACATTAGGCAAGTGCTCCACAACTGAGCTACATCTCCAGCCCTGAGATGTATTTTTTAATGTGGGTTTCAGAAGAAAAAATTTAAAGTGCAGTGGTCTAGTTGCAAGTTTCTTGGAGTGTTATGATTTTATAAAGAGTCAAAATTTCATTTTTGCTCCTTGTAATTATAAGCAGCATAAAAGGGGAGTAGTTCAAGTTAGTAAAATGTTTGTCATGTCCCTCTAATAGTTTTTTTCTGTTTTTACCTCGAAGTGTGGAACCTGTTCTTCCTTGCTCCTAAGACTTCACCTGTTGAAATCCATAAAGATAGTGGAGATAGAAAGAATTCTCTATTTCTACAGATGAATAAGTCTAAACTGTGAAAAGTAGCTACATAAACCAAACCAGAACAGAATTTTGTATTAGTCCAACCACTGCTTAGATGTAGGTCAACAGAACTTTATAAACCACAGGTTATTGATACTAGCTGATTGAATTTTAATGTGGTCATGAGGCATTGATTTATGATGCTGAGGAGGTTATCTATTAGCACAGTGGTTCCTGTGCTCTATCAAGTTTCAAATCCTGACAGAGGACTTTTGATGCTCTTTAGCATTCAGCTGGCATGGGTATTAGTCTCTTACTCATTTCTCTAAGGTAAGCAAACTAGAGAGAAGAAAGAATTTGGCAATGTTAACCACGTTTAGTGTTGCTTTTTTGACTAGAAGCCAGTTCATTGTACTTTCCAAATAGCTAGTGATTTGCTGAAATTAAAGATGTTTTTAACCCTTTTCAGTCCAGAACTAAATTCTTCTTTACTGAATTTGCAAAATCCTTTGGAAGCAGATCCAGTGCCCATGTTCATGAGGCATGGTGGATTTTTCTTCCTTTATTTATGTATCTTTTAGTTGCAGCTGCTGTCATATAGTGTTTAGGGGTTCTGGATCACTTAAAGGGTCTAGGGAAATGTGTGTTCTGTTGTCTTAAGAAGCCCTTTTTCTCCCAAGCACATCTCTAATAGATCCAAATATGTCCTCCAATATGTCTAAAATAAATTTGGATATGTTAAATCAGTTTAAGAGCTATTATAAATATAAAAGCTATAATTAGAAGATGGTACATATTCATTCCAACCACATCATACTCCATTGTATAAAGATATTGCAAATACATCAAAGGAATCATGAAAGTTTTCATAATCTTATAGCGAAAGTATTTCTTATAGAAGAACATAGATATACTTAATTTGTATGTAACCTATATGTCAAAATAATTGTCATGTTAACTTTTTCATGTTGCTGAGACAAAATACCCAACACCAAAATTTAAAGGAGGAAAAGACTATTCATTTCAGTTTGTAGAAGTTTCAGTTCATGGCTGACTCCAATGCAGGATGGCATGACAGAAGTGGGTCACAGAGGAAAAACCGTTCATGGTGAGCAGAAGGCAGCAAAGCAGCAAAGAAGCAGCAGCTGCCTTATGTTCTTTCTGTCCATTTATATCCACCTGCACTACTTGCCTTTTGAGAGGTGTCACCCACAGCCAGGTGGGCCTTTCTACTACCCACATTCAGAACTATGCCAAAAGAATCAGTGGGCTTATTTAGTAATCACACACGCTTAATACAAACTTCACACGCTTAATCCTAGTATTACATACATTAGATACAGCCACCTCAGAAAAGCCCCATCTATCACCAAATGAAGCTTTGGGGGACATCTAGACATAGGCCACAACAGTAATATTTTGAATAATCAATTAGTTGACTAGAAAATGGCAAACATGATACTTTACATAGTGTTTGGCATATTATTAATGCTCAAACATTGAATGTAGAGGAGAACTGTAATTAGAAAGAGGAGATAGAAATGGAAGGAGAAAATATCTGGTCATGATTTACTTCTATACACATGAATAAAAACTTGAGAGCCTTTGGAATGACACAAAAGTAAGCCCAGAAAATTTACAAGATAGGATTACAATAAGAGGAAATATATTGCTTTCAATATAAATTAAATAATGGGAATTATCCTAAGTCTAAGCACTTCCCAGAATGAGGTGATGTACAAACTGAAATTCTATAATGATATTTTTCACTCTGGAGTATGTACCTAATAATTTGTAAGTTCATTTATGTTTATTTTAGAAAGTAGTAGCTGCATACATCACCCTGCAATAATTTCAGTAGCAACTCTTTATTAGAATGTTTCAACCAAAGAAACTTTAATATGAATATTTGGAGACTTCTTTACCATAGGTTGTTGATATGTTTTTATATATCATTGATATAAAATCATAAAGTGTCAAGAGTTTTGATGTTACTCTTGCTTATTCATAGATTTTTATTGTGACATTGTAGTTTGATTGAAATTGGTCATACTTTGAGAAGCCCAGACTATGCATAAGCAGAGTTTGGGTTGATGATTCTCTACATATTATATGAATAACTGAACAAATGCTTTACCTCCCATGAAGAGTTTGGTGGGTTATATGAGGTATTACAGATAATATAATGACATATATGAAGCATAGTAAGCATTCAATTTATGTCAGGTGATGATTTTGAACTACTTTTCTTCTACTCTCAAGCTAAAACTTATTGGCACTACTTACTGATGTGAGTATACAGAACTTTCCCATCTAAATCCCTACCAATTTTTGGCCACCTGTACAGCATTCACTGAACACATATATTGTATTTGAGCAACTATATTTGATAGACCTAGTTGCATTTGTTCTTCAGCTATATAAACAGGTAAAATGCCTCTAGACCTGGAAGTGGAAACACCAGAAAAGATGTTGAGTTTAGAACCAGTGCTTTGCTAATACAATCACAGACTTTATGATTATCAGACAGATGGTGATTTAATTCTCTTACTGCTAGTACTAGAGAGGTGTAACTGGGTGGTCACATGAAAAATCAAGGACTTGAAGGAAAAAATGAAAAGCAGAGCATGAGAAAATAAACAAGAAAGATTAAGAAGTATAATGTCATAGCAGTGCAAATCTTCAGAAGGTGAAGATTAGCCTTTGTGACAGGTTAGAACAGACTGTGGAATAACTGGTGACAATTTTGGCATAGTGGATAGGAAGGCTAGAATTTAAAACAAATGGGAAACTGGATGCTGTGTGTGTAACAAGCAATTGTCCAGAATTAGGTGTTTCTTGTAATTCCTCAGGTCATTTCTATGTTGTGCTGACAGCAGTACTGATCAGAGGCAGTATTTATAGGCAAGAATTTTCTCTGTGTTACTATGTTAGCCATAGACAGTCAATACTGAGTCCAAGCTCAGAAATTATGTATGAATGTTTACACTAATTCTGCATATTTGCAAAATGCATAGCAGAATGTTTTATGTTTATAATGATAGAATCATCAATGTCATGATTCAGATTGATCTAATGCTCCTCAAGTATCTATTTTATATGACATAGTTTCACAATAATATGCAATGAAGTATTATTCTCCTAGTTTTATGACAAGGTTGCTTGTAAAGAGAAAGTAACTCTCCTTAGGTTGGAACAGATAGGAAGCAATTAGGTCAGAATTTAAATATGCTTCTTTGTATAGCAAGCCCAACGATTTACCTATTGGCTCACATCTGTTCTTCAGAAAAGTTCCTAATTGATAACAGAACACTAAACTCATTTTAGCTATTTTTGTGTCTATAGTGATAAAATGTCAAGAAGGTATATTATGTATTTGAGAAAAATATGAAATTGTTTTAAATGATACCAAGAACTTTACATCATAAATTAAATGACCGACATAAGAATTTATTAGGAAAATCATCAATTCCTAAAATTATAGATTTCCTGAGGGTGAAAAAAATCCCCCAGCAATGATTGCAGCCCTAATGATTACAAGTTATGCATAATGCAAGAAAAAACTAACCAGCTATTGAACATGATATATATCTAGTATTACATATTAGTTACTTTCATATATCTTTGCAATGACCTTTACGTTTTCTAATTTACAAGTGGGAAAAAAGTCTCATTTAAACTGAGTACCATACTGAACTTTAGTACAGGAAATAAGGGCACAACCAGAATTTAATCCTAGGCCTGGGTATCCAAGCCTGTGCTCAATTTTTTGAATGATACAATAGTTTTGGAGTTTTTTGTATTTCATAGTACTTAGAAAAAGAAGCCAAAGGTGCTGGTGATAGTATTCCAAGTCTGCAGTGTACTCATATTCTAATATAACTGAGGTCTGAATCTCATTGGAAGGGCCTCAGTAGCCCAGAGTTAAATATCACTATTCCCAAAGTAGACAGGACATTCAAAAAATTTAGAGACCTATAAAAGTTGATTTTACTACAACTTTATTAAGCATGTCATTAATATGTTCCACAGTCTTATGTTTAATTGATATTTGAGTAAAATCAAGCATTAGACACATTGCCTTTCCCTGCTAGCTGGTAGGAGTATATATAGTTTATAGTCTCATTGAGTAAAAGTTTGTTTTTATCTGAGGGCATGTAATTGGAGGATATTTTTCAATACAGTTACATTTCACCCTACTTTATGTGTGTAACCTCTACTTACAATGGTTGGTGGTACTTTGTGTAATGTGGAATTAAAGCAATAGTTACTCATTATTTTTATTTGACATATTCTATTTGCTCCTGATAATTTCTGAGGCTTATTTTTAATTCATGAAAGTTTTCTGATTCTCTGAAAAGAAAGTTTGAACAACTGATGGCCATCCCATTAATCTTGTTTCTATTTTTAGACTCAGTTTTTCTTTATCTAAAATGCTTTCTTTTATAGTCTCCTCTCTAATTTTATGAGTAGATTTTCCCAAAATTTATCATTAACTTTTGACATATTCTGACCCTCCATAAACTGTTTAGTTTCTTCTTGGTAATTTCTTCTAATCACAAATGGAAATTTTGCCTCTGTGATGTGTTCCTTCTAAAATAGTGTAATTTTCTCAGTATACTGGTACTATTGGCTTTTTTCTTGGTTAGAATGATAAAATGTGTAAGGGAGACTTCATAATTAACTGTGATCCTCTCTGTGACCAGCACAACAAACAAGGTTTGGAATTCTCTTGTAAACAGTTCTTCACTGAAACTGCACATCTATGCAATTGTTACTTCATCTTCTGAACTATTCTGACCCCTCTGTCCCTGACAAAATGGATAACACTGCTTTTTCATCTCTATAATTTGAGACTTGGTTTTCATTCATTGGGACATCCTGAAAATTTTCATTCTATTTGACACTTACAATCAGGTGGTTTCTGGAAGCCAAAGTCCAAATTTTCATTATCTTCTAGCATTAAACAGCAGATCATATGTATATTATTCATGTGGGAAAATGACTAAAATATAACTTTTTATTAGTGTTATTTTTATATTATTTTATTTTAAAGAGAGAAAAGCACACAAAAATAAAAACAATTATACAGATTTTCAAAACAGGGTAATAAAAAATTAACAGCAGTCAATAATATATTGTGTATTGTTGTCTTCAAAGTATTTGATCAGATTACAAGATATAGGCATGCAAAATTAATCAAACAATATAAGTACAAGCTGATCTTTTCAATAAAACTAAAAGAAATTAGTAGTATAATTTTGTGAGCTATCATATATATATATTTGTATATATATATATGTGTGTGTATATATATATATATATAATTTTTTTTCTTTTCCCATCCTTCATAACTTCTTTCTCCCATCTCAGTTAGTCTTTACTTGTGAGCAATTTCTTTCCTTTTCTCAAAATCTATTGCAGATTTTGTGTATTATTTACTTTGTTAGTATTCTTAATTTGATTAAAATACCTGTTCGCTTTTTCTTCTATGTAAGCACATTGTAGTATTTCAAATTTCTCATAAAATCCTGCAGTGTAATGATCATATGGTATTTCCAGCTACCTATAATTTTTTTGAGATTGCGTTCTTAAAATATAATGGTGCGTTTCTCTTAGTTATTTGAAAATATTGGACCAGAAAATTTATTATGATGAATTTTCTCACTATTAAAATACAGTAGTGAAAATATTTAACATATATGTTGTGAGAATTAAACATGGTAAGATTTGTACACTCTTCAGCATCATGCCTGGTACAAAATAAACAATTAACAAAATTTAACCAGTTTGATTTTTACAAATGTTAACAATAAATTTCTGTTGATATTAGAGAGAATTAGTTAACCACAAGCAAAGTCAAGAGTATCTAATAATGCAATTACTTTTCTACCTTCCAGCATATTTTATAGACCTAACAATTAGTCTTTGTTGCAGATAGAATCTCTGGCTACTCTCCAGTGTTTTGTCAAGCTATCTTCTCATCATCAATTGATTTTCTAAAAAGAGTTTCAATAATAACTAAATTCTATTTGTTTTCTAAACTTAGTTTAATACTAATTTTTTTCATATCTCCCAATATCCAAATTTCTGTCTCTCTCTATGCATACATGCAAACACACACATACACACACAAAATTTATGTACCAGGCAACAAGGACGATTGCTTTGCATTAGTGCTGGATTTAGCAAAATATGTTTGATGAAATATTAATATCAATAGATGTTTATATTGTTATGATACAATAGCATGAATGGGAAATAGTTTTTACAAAGATGATATAAGGAATTAAATAGTATGTTATTGTTCCAATTTTAGATATCTGAAAGTAATATTTTTTTGGTAGTTCACTAATAAAAACCTTGAATCCTAAAGTGTGCAGCATTGTAGAACTAGTACCCTAAAGTTTTTGAGTAGAGGATCATAAAATAGGAAGGATTGAATTCCTTTGCAAATGACCAGTTCAATAAATTTAGAATTTATCAGAGATGATATTGTCTTTTGTTTCTACACCCAATAATAAAAATAATTTTAAACTCAAAATCTTGAAAAGGCAGATCATTTGAGGTTTTCCATATATTTAGTAGGCTTCCAGTAGTTATGCTTGATACTACATTTTTTAGGGATTTGTGAACAAAACATCCTTAGTTTGATTTCAAAGATAAAATTTTGGCTTCTGGTGTCTGCAGTATAGTTTGTTATTTAATGGGAAATCAAATAAATATTGACTATTTTTATCACATTTTCTTGAAAACTAGAACTACTCTAAACCATTGACTTGTTAATTCCATGGTAAATTAGTGACATAGTATAGGGTGAAAATTAATTCTTAGTTCAATTAAATTAAGCATTTGCATTTTAAGTATTTTCCTTGGAGAAAAATGCAAAGAGGAAGTTTGATGTAGTCTAAGATTAAATGAAATACTGGAACTGATTGACTTTTTGTACCATAAAAGTAATTAAAATTAAAGGATAACAAAACCATCTTAATGAAAGAGTCAATTTATTATGTATTTTAAGTGATTTTCATTTGGCATCACAAACAGGTTAGTGGTCAAATAGGCAAAGAGTTATCATCAGTCATGAATAATTAAAACAAAAAAATTGTCCAAGTGTTTAGAATAAGTATAGTTTAGAGAAAAATATTTTGATATAAATAGGCATAAATTGGGGGTGAGGATATATGCAACATTTCATTAAGGAGATATTACATACATATGTATATATGCTATTTTATCTATGTAGTATATATACCTGACAGTATATAAAGTATATGTGCATGTAGTATGTAGTATATATATATATATATATATATATATATATATATATATGATTTTATGAAGAGCTAACAATTGAGTGAATAAAATGTGCTCAATCCATTAGTTTAGAAAAGTATAAATTTATAAAATTGACATAAAAATATTAAAATCATTATTTTGCTAATGTGTTTTCGGTCTTTAGAAAAATTTGCCTTTGGAACTATTTTAAATATTTTCATCATGTTCAAGAAGAAAGTTTTATAAAATGAAATAGAACATTTGCATTTTAAACATGATTGTTATTCAGAAAATGTGTTCATTATCAAACATTTTATGCATGTCAATAGGTGCATATTTTATAATTAAAATAATTGATTCATTTAAATACTATTTTAATCATTCATAGTCTACCCTTAAAGTCTTCAATCTAAATTATCTAAATAAATAATACATTAAGGAATTCCATGTTGAAAAATATCATTGTTTACCTTTGATAAATTATACCATAAGCTTTGAATTATAATCTAAGTATATTTCCTCATACCCTCAAAAGAATATTTGTATCTTCACATGGCTTGTTTATATGTTATTTTACTTTTACAACAGTCCTAAAAGGTGAGCAGGGGGAATGTTAAAATTCCAGTTAATATTCACAGGTTTAAGTGTTTAATGACTTCTTGGTTATTAATTTTATATACATATATATTATAAACATAAATGGTCTATAATACTGCTTACTCAGACATAAACTAGTGAAAGTTACAGGTTTTATTTGGTTGTCAAGAGATCCTGGAACAGCTCCTAGTTTGCCGAGGACCTCCATATTTGAATGCACCTGTCATAGCTAATGGCACTCTTATTTTTAGGCCTGCTATTTCCCAGTTTGGTGCTCCATTGCCTATCTTGCTTTATCCATTTCCACTGAATAAATGTACGTCAAGCAAACAATGGAAATAACTGAGAAATGAAATTGCATGAGGAGAAGACAATGGGAAAGAATGATGTGATAAAAATTACTTCATCATTTCCAACTTTCTAACATTGATTCGATTGCCTTTTTCTTTGATTGTTATTTTCCTCTTTTGCTTTGTTGCCTTTTCCTCTTCACCATCCTACCAGAAGAAGAAAATATAAGCAGAGTATAAGTATTTATTAATGCTGGACCTCTATTCAGCTGTAGAGTGCATACATTTTGTTATCAGGTCATTTAATTTAGTGGATAAAAGTTCTAAAGCAGAAATTTTATCAGAAAGATGTAACCTTAATTCCAGAGCTGTATAACGAATAGCTAATCAACTGAAGACAGTAACTCTTTTAAGTTCTCAGTTTTGCTTTAATTGACTACGTTCACTACAGATTTAAAAAGTATTTTAGGGTGTTTTCATTAAATATGTATTTTATTCTGGTCAGACAATTTTTCTTAACTTTTTACCTTATAAAATTGAATGTTAAAAAAAATTTAATAAAATAAGCCCAGACATGGAATCATTTCTTTTGGAGAGAAAAACATCTAGTTTGCATATGGAGTTCTAAATAATAAAGAACATTTAACTACTCTTGATCAGAATTCCCTAAATAGATTCTGCCTACACAGTGCTTATCAATATACATGATGTTGCTACAAAAATTGAAAATGAAATCTGATTAAACCAACTAATATTTGTTCTGTGCTCTTTATTTCCTCTAATAAATCTTAACTGGTGCTCACAGCCTGTAAGAAAATTTCCATTTAATATGTCCCTTATATTGCCTTCCTGTTAGTTTAATTTTAAGATTGACAGAGGCAGTTAAAACAAGAGTATGATGGGAAAAAATTTCATCTCTATGAGACTGAAGCTGAGTGCCTTGATAATCTCAGTGAAAGCAATTGTTAAAATAATTAGATGTAGATGTTGCAGCCATGAAATATCTGTAGGAAAATCATTAAAACTATTTACACTCTACACTCAGATTGCTTTATAAATGTCATTAAATTGTCAGTTCACTTTGAAGAAATAGAAACTAAATGTCTGATAATATGAATATAAATAAGATTATGGACTTTAGCTCATAATCTTATTCATTAAGAAACATATTGACCAGATATTGTAAGACCAGTGTGATGTATTTATATATTTTAAGTGAAAACATAGTAGATTATTCATGTAATAATTTTTTTATTTACTGACTAATATGTTCCTGTTCTTATTTTGTAGCATAATCTTAAAATTATATATCGGGCGAGGACATTTTAGAAAATTAATTTCTTCAAATAATGTGCCCATAAGTAGTCATGGAACTTACTTTTTATTGTATTCAAGAAAAGGAATTAAATGACATCTAAAAACGTATATTTGTAAATGGTAAAAGTAACTGTGCTTCTAGCTGTCAAGGGATGCCGCTACTTCTGATTATGATTTGGTCATTGATGTAAAACAAATTTTTTGAGAACTTGATATTGAGAGCATTGTATTAGGAGTCTGGAATTCATTAGGAAAAAAAAATCAAACCATAACCCTGTCATCCTAGAGCTGATACACTGGCAGACAAATCCATGAACATAGGAAACCAAGACAACTAGAGGAGCGAACAGCTGCTGAGGAAGGGGTACACAGCACTCAGTATTCTTCTCCCATGGTGTTCTAACTGGGTGTCTTGTAAGACTGCAAAAGAGGCCAATGTAGTCTGAGTTTTCACTGCAGGAAAGCTTTAGTTCTAGAGGGGAATTAAAAGCACATTTCACAATCCACTCTTTAGAGATACTATTTTCACTTACCGCATTGTACTGCATTTTCCTAGCTTTCTGGGAGGTAAGGGAAATACCATTCTGACTTCTAGCTTGTCATTAACATCTCACCATAAAATCCCTGAGACCCTGCCTTGCCACTTAAACCTGGGATGAACTTCCAGTCCGGTGCAGATACCCACGTCTTCTCATTGGTGATGCGCTGCCGCGATAGTGTGCCAATTACCTTCCGCCCACTACTTTTATATAAGAACACAGATCTTTCATTCTCTGTGCTCAGCAGGACCAAAGCCGTATCTGACCTGCAGATGGTGGTCAGTGAGATTTTGTTAACAAAAAGATTTAAGTGTTAAAAGTGAGATTTTTGAGAATTATAGGACTTTGCAACATTTAATATGACAGTGTTACTTATTTTACATAATATGTGGTTATTATGAGTATGTATTTTTAACAGAACATTTTGTCTTGTATTATTTTTCTGGGGAAGTAGTTCAATATTCTGTGTAACATTGTTTGACAAAAATAATTTTCCATTCACTAGAGGACTTACTAATAATTATATATATATATATATGAAGAAAGTGTAAATGGTTGTAATAATGTATCATTTAAGGGCAGAGGTCACAATGCAGGTCTTACAATGAACTTAAATGATGAAAATTGTTTATATGTACAAGAATAGTACAAAAGCTGCACGTTCTCTTCTTTAGAACCAACCTAATGTCAGCTTACTCTCTAGACTTCTATTTAGGCTCAAATTAATTGTGACTGCTCCTTGTTTACTTTTGTCATTTCTGTAAAATATACACTTTTCCTCTTTGAATAAAAATATTCAAATGCTATATTTGTAGCATACTTATTTGTGATCTTTCTAGAACCCCTGTGGGGTTTAAATACAAGCCATCATTTTGTAATTATATCTTGAATTTTTCAGAAGGATATGTGTTGACATGGTCACACATTTTATGTATTTTTTAAATCCATAAGAATTGTTTTAATTATATCTTGCTTGTAGACTAACTTTTAAAATTCTGTTACTTTTCAGAAAGGCACGTAATTACCAATCTGCATGTAAATGCCAGCTTTTCAGAATGTTGACTTCCTTACTAGATGATGGCAGACTGAATCAAGAATAAAGTAATGTTGACTTCCTACTAAAATTTATTTGAAATGCTATAACCTAACCAATTATTTAACATTAGTCTCCATGACCACACTACATTTCATTGAGACCAATTATTTTGAGGAGATCCTTCTAGGAAAGCAGAGGAACATAGTGAATATGGCACATCTCTAGACTCACCTGTTTAGTTTTGAATCACAAGTTTCCAACCACTGAAGTTTGGCTTGGGAAAAATTGCGTATCACCTGCCATGCCAGCAGTGCACGTTTCATGAATTTGTGAAGATTTGTTCATCTAAAACTTGTGTGTTTACTTAAACATGTCCTGGCTCACAAGAAAGCACTTAGTAAATTCTTTGTAAAGTGTTTCATGTTGCTTATCCGTACTACTCATGTAATTGAATGAGTAAGAAAGTACCTAAACAAAAATAATTTCATCCAAATTGGGCTTATTGAGAAAGAATCAACTCTGAGTTTTAGACAAAACCAAAGATGGATCATATCTCTATACAATGTAAGCAAGCACATTTTGTAGGAAAATATGGTTTCAAAGCTCTAAGATTTCAGTTAGAGTGACCTAGATTCTCTCACTTCCTAGCTGTGGGGACTTTAGGTAGTTTATGTAATCTCTCAAGACCAGTTATGGTTAAAATGGGGATGCTTTTTAGGCTTATTCTGAACCTCAAAAGAGGAAAGTTACATGAATCAATTAGTGCAGCATGCAATGCATAGTAGATGATTGCTAGAGGTTTGTTATCACTGTGTTAATTTTATAGCTATTATAGAAAATTTACTTTAAATTAGAAAACTCAATGCACCTGTATAAAGAAAAATTATAGGATGCAAATTGTGAGAAGTACCACTGAGAACTGAGGAATAAAAACAATAAAAATACAAACAATTGCAAAATGTAAACTTTGCCTGATTAGTACTTTTGCCTAAGATAAAACCACATGAAGAATAATTTTAGTTTTACCTGATAATTGTCAACACACACTTCCTTGTTTCCTACATGTTTGTGCTCTTGTAATGGTCCACCAAATGGACATGATACTACCTTTTGGAAGGATGTAATGAGATGTATTTTTGTCCACAGATGAGCTCTCTTTCTGTAATTTGATACATAGAGAAACTTCTGTGTCTCAGTTATATGGTGAAATTGTGAAGATTTCTTCTCTCATAATAAATGAGATACAACTTCTTCTAGTTTTGAGACCCAGCCTTTAAATATTAGAAACCACTACCATAATTTAAGGGATGGTTTTTATGAGCCAAAAACATGTTTCTAAATGCCACAATAAGTCATGATATGACTGAAGCATACAGGGGTAAGGAGGCTTGAGGGAAAAATAATACTTGTATTTCATAGTCTGAAAGGAGAATAGGTAGGAGAGAAAACAGTAATAGAGTGAGATTGTCCCGATTGTGTGCTATCTACACTTATGACCATGTTTTCTATGTTTGACAACCAGTTTTTTAGGAAGCTGGCTATTTTTTTGGTGTATCTTCTTCACCTACCTGTTCATCTGGACTATGGTTAACTGAACTGAATTATAATGAATCGAATTGAATTGGAATCCATGACTCTTGGTATTTATGTAATTTTCTGATGGCTTGGTAAATGCTGAAACCCAGACTGCAAACTTTGGCTTGATAAGACCGTAATCAAGAAACCATTCAATTGGTCTTGTCATATTTCAACTAATAGTAGGCAAACAGAAAAATACAAAACAATTTACAACTCATAAGAGTAAAAGCATGCTTGAAGTCAAGAGAAAAATATTTCATATTGAGATACACTTTTATTTTTTAATTTACTTATATCTATTTGTTCATTTATTTATTTGGTACCACAGTTAAACTTTTAAAAGACTTTCCATAATTCATTCTCCCTCATAATACTCCAAATAATAGCACAGTGAGATACATGGAGAGAATCATAAAACAAAAAGATAAAATAACTACGGTTATGCATTAAACAACAAAAAATAAAATTTCCTGTTCCTAATACATTGCTTTTTCCATGAAACTAAAGTTATTCAGGTGAATTTTAGTGTTTAAATATGCATGCAATGTTTTTAGAATTTAGTGTAGCAGATTACTTTCTAGTCATAGAATATTTTCCCATTATTCATTGCCCTTTTTAATTTTTAAATGTATACTTACATTCTATATATTTCCTTTATGTTCATATTACATATGATAATTTAGTCATATAGCTACCTCATAGTTTGGGGGTCATAGCTCTTTTTACTCCATAAAGTTCTGTAGCTTGTTTTGTATGCTTAATATTTCTCTTATTCCAATTCTTTTTTTTTTTTTTTTTTTTTTTTTTTTTTTTTTTTTTTTTTTTTTTTTTTTTTTTTTTTTTTTTTTTTTTTTTTTTTTTTTTTTTTTTTTTTTTTTTTTTTTTTTTTTTTTTTTTTTTTTTTTTTTGGAAAGGAGATTGAACTCACATTTGCCAGGCAGGCGCTTATGCCACTGAGCTAAATCCTCGATCCTCTTATTCCAATTCTATTGATACTATCTCTCTAGGTCAGTGGTAATCAGACGTGTGGGAGCTATATTTTTCTTAATAACCTTGATGAAATGGAGGGTGTTTGCTGAATGTTCGAACACCCACTGGACCAGAGAGTACTTCTAGAAGCTTATTCAAGAGGTTCTCAGTTTCACTATGATTGATATTTTAAGTTACATAATTCTTTGTCATGGGGTTTGTCCTGCTGGTTGAATGTGATTAAAGTAGTACCTGTGGCCATTATCTTCTTGATAGCAGCTCCACCCACCACCTGCATTCTGATTACCAAAAGGAAATATGGTTTCTGTCAAATATCCTCTTGTCCACAAAATTCTTCCAATTGACAACCAAGATATATCCCAAGAGCCCTTGATTTATGAACCACAGGCATTAAAACCTTGCCTCACTGGAAGTTTGGAAAAAATAGACAACACTGGATAATATCTGCGTATAATTTTTTATCTTCAACCCATGACCCTTCAAGCTTTTTACTGCATCCTGACCATAACACAAAATGACGAAAAGGAACTTTTTAAATCTGGAAATATTCAGGTGTGATTACTCTGCCAAGAGTTTACATACTTACCTGGGGAAATGATACTTAAATATGTAACATTTAGGATTTTTTATTACAAATTTAAGATACCTGGTCTTTGCTAGTTTGAGTCTAAGGGAAACATAGCCGGGGTCTGTTGTAGGTTCAGATTACATTTCATGTCTCTCAGAAACAGAGAAAGAATAGGGCACAATTCAGATCAGTACTCTCATACAATGAATAACGAGACACTTTGGCAGAGGTGTTCATTAAGTTATCTTCTTCTTATCATCCCTTCCATTTTTTTCCTAATAGAAAAAATGCTACTTAAAAAAAGGCAAACCTCTTCAAAAATATGGAGAAGGAGCGTGGGGTATCCAAGGAACGTGTATATTTATCAGTATCTTTTATAAAAAGAAATGATGATAATAGGTTACCACTTGTCAGGTACTTCCTATTTGACAGGAGCAGTGTAAATCACCCCATATATATTTATTTTTTTCCTTGAAGTCTCACCCAATGTTATAAGGTAAGAAATATTATTATGTATTATACTTAGCTGTTTGATCAAAGAAAATATAGAAGACTCTAAGCCACAGATCCTAACCGGGGTTTAAAGGAATATCTTACTCTAAAATTCACTGCTAATCTTTTCATTAAGTTGATTTTGTAGTCATATTACATTTTTATTTTATTTATTGTGTAAAATACATTTGGACTCTTTCTTTAAATTGTATTATTTTTTCTACTCAAAAGTTGATAAAAAATACTAATATTTTTCTTATACATAGAATATATTCTAGCTTTTTATGTTTCAGCTTATTAATTTTCTTCTCTGTAAAAATGAAATAGATGTTAAGAAACAAATTATCTTTGATATTTGTAATGTGAAGTTACGTGGTTAAAATAATCATAATGCCTAATCCTATTTTAATTTCGAATGCATATTTTTTACCTCCCCATCAATTTAAAATAGATAAGCTAGATAAACAAACAAACAAAAAGCACATTCTTGTTTGCTTCTATGGAGAGTGTGTAGAGAAAAAGGATCTGACCAGCTGGTGCATTTACAATTTACAGTAAATGGCAGTGAAAACAGACTTGTTTGGAATCTCCAGCTGGATAAGCATTGTGTCAACACTTTTGTGATATTTCTTGATGTTATCATGTTAGTCTGAAGAGCACTTAGCAGATACTATTTATCATCTGGTGAACACTCTTCAGTCAAAAAGGTGAAAATCTATTCAGGATATGCAGTGCCTGTTTAATTGTTAGCCTAAACTGCTAGCTACTAAGATGTTTGCAGTAGTGTAGGTGCAAGGAAAGTATGTGAGACATTGTTCTGTGAGATAAATGTTTCCCTGGAACCGAATTTCAACTTCTATTATTGAGTAAATTAAGTGATTTGTGTCTATTCATACATTTTAAATTATTATATAATTACTACATAAAATGCAGCATGCAAATTTCTATATTTGATATCACTTTAAATTGTTTAATTTAGAGAAAAGATAGTGAATATTCGCTGCATTTCCATTGAAGTTTCATTGGTTTGAAGCTAAGATATAGTTTTGATACATGACAGTAGGCTTTCTTAAAAGATCAAATCTTAAGTATCATGTATGGGAGAGAGTACACTAATTTCTAATACAAATTAACATAGTGTGCTAGTTTTATTGTATTTCAGACATTTATTTATTCCTTCAAATATATCTATATAGTACCTAATATATACCAAGTATATTAACTGCCATTTCATGTTGCTGGAAAGAAAATAAATGATATTCATTAATTTTATCTAGATAATCACTCATGCTCTTTATTATTTTATTTGAATTAGTTCTAAGTGAAATGTATTTCATAGAAAAGTAAATGAAATTTTATTCAAAAATGATGTACATGTTAGATTAGCACAGATAGTGAGCATTTAACTTCCGTGTACTTCATAGTCAAAATTAGCCCTGTTCACCACTTCATTTTCCACAATATGCTGGGTTCATTTTAGAGGGCATAGTAATTCTGATGAACCATAAGGAGAAATGACAGGTTGACTCAATGAAAGTTTCATTCCAAACATTTGAGAATCTAAAAACAAACAGACAAACAAAACAACAATGTAAATAACAGAAAGACACACAAAGTGATATTAAACTTTAGATATACATATATGAGCTTTCACTACTGCTACAAATTTGGATTATAATCTTCCTCAGAGTAGCTGGAGAAACAGGAATGGTTATAAGGTTTTGGAGGTTTTCCAACCAGAAGTAATATGAAAGACATACATTTTTAAACAACTAAACAATGAGAATTCTTCATACAATTGGATGGAAAGCAAGAACAAATGACTTACGTAAAATTCATCGCTGTTTTACTAGACATTCAAAATGTTGGCCCCTCTGTGAATGATGTGTTTTTACACCATGTGCATAAGAAGAGGACCCTAAAGCATTGTTTCTAAAAAAGTCGAGAACTGTCAAAACTTTTACTTGATGACTTGAAAGGCATCTAAGATTTGTTTCATCTAAGTGACAAGTGTTCTTTCAGGGTCTCCTAAATACTTCTCTGCCAGGTCTGAGGAAAATGATAAAGGTTATTTGGAGAGGACAGTTTGATTATAGCAGCCAGGAATACACCCATGAAGAAATTATCCATGTAGCACATCTCTGAAAAGTGAGTGTGACCATAACCCACGCAAGGATGATGGAGACATTCTACCACGAAGAGGAAGTTTGTTAGTTGCGGACAGAGAGAGACCCAGAGAGGAAGATGTCAGGGCCTTAAGTACATGAGAACTGCAGCAAGGCGCATGGGCACGCAGGCCAGGACAACCAGGAACATTGGGTGCTTCTTGGGGTGGGGTCTTGACAGGAATATCGTTGACTTCTGTGGTCATGGCAGTTCTTGAAAAAGCACATCGGTGTGCTTGAGGTCAGTGCTGCTCTTGCGAGAAACCTGAGCGGTGGATGGGAAGCACCCTTTAACTCCCCGCTCCCCGCATCCAGAAGCTAGGGGCCCCATCCATCTTCAAATTTGTTATAAACACAATATACAATAATTTAATGGGAGTACATGGAATAGAAGAAATAGAAATGTTATACATTTTAAAGAAGACCTTGCACTATATATAGAATTTGGTTTAGAAGGAAATAAATGTCAAGCTAGGTGGTGTTAAGAGTGTGATCCAGTTTTGCTCTGCAAACTCTTCAGCATGAGAGAAGCATTTGCAACTACTTTGTACAATAATATTAAAAGAAAATCTGTCATTTAAGTTTTTCTTGTGGAATTAATCTTGCATTTTGTCTTCAGCTAATGTCTTACTGTTGGTTGTTATCATTTCTTCCAACAGACACATTCAATATCAAGTCTCAATTTCCTGAAAATTCTATTGTAATGGCATGAATTCAGTGTTACTCTTCTCTGTCCATATCCTGAAATTCCAATAAAACTTCTTTTGCTTCCAGTGAAATCATTAACTATTGAGTTAATTTTTCCTGTACTTTTCTTGTTACATTTTTCCAATTTGCATTATCTTTGAAATCTGTCTGAGACTTCTTATTTCCATTTCTACTGGTAACATAGTGTTCCAGCTTGCCTCACTGCTGCACAAACACTTAATATTCCTAGGGTATTACTTTGCTTCTATTTTCATGCTCTGTGTTCCCGTAGCTGAATGAAAAGGACCCATTCTTGGCTACTTTCCAAGGTATAGCAGAAAGATTCATATATAGAAGTGGAGATGAGTGGTGATTTATTATTTAATCCCTCTTTGGGCTCATTGTCACTCTATAAAAGTATTCTAATTCTGTGATTTGATCTGAAATTCATTGTCTGACTTCCCTGCCTGAACTTCTGGGCTTCTAGCCTAATGAGATGGAAATATTTCCTAGAGAGTCCCCAAAGCATCTTTACATGAACTTTTCAGTTCTTCAAGTATTTCCAGAAGAGATAAAATGAAAATGGAACTATTAGAGATTCTTTGTTGACAACAAGGAAGAGATGATAGATGAGGTAATGGGATATTATTGTTCAATATCTTAAACAAATACACTTTCCATTGAGTTCAGTATAAACTCTGAGGCGACATTATCAGACAATTGGAACAATTAACCACATCTTCAGGTTTAAAACAGCCAATGCACCAAAATAAATTAAACCTCCTAAATATACTTGTCAAATTATTGCTCAATGAAAAAGGCACTTTAAATTCAAACAAAAGCAAAATAAGCTGCAAATGCCTTTTCCTTTTAGGTAGGCAGTTAAAACTCACTATTCTTCAGCAAGGTGACTATGTTCTGAACATAGAAAATTTCACTTTGCCCTAAATATGACCATCTATAATCAAATGTCTGAACCAGAGCGGTGAAGTTATACTAGATATGTGTGTCAATCTATTATCCAATAAAACTAGTAAGTGCTTTCAAATATATATATATATATATATATATATGTATATATATATATATTCATATTCTCATTTCTGCATATTTTTCTGAAGGGAAATTGACATATAAAGTGTAGAACAATTGTAAAGCCACATAATTTAGTTATCAAACAAAAATCAATGTGTTACACACAGTTGCTAGAACAAGTCTTGAGTATACTAAGCACATTTATGGTTTGAGGCTTAACGCTGATGTTTGAAATGCTCTACAAACTCTGGGAATGACCTCACCTAGGACTATGTGTATACAATAGCCTGTTCCTTTTTTGCAGTGCTTAGGGTCAGTCATGCTTTCGAGGTATGTTCTCTACCACTGAATCACACCTTCAGCTCCTAAATATTACTTCTTGAATAAACTCACTTCCATAGCCAAATTGTTAAATTGTTAGGCTGCACATTTCAATGTAAAACTGTAGAAATGGGTGTTTGGTGATGATCCAAATGAAGTATAGCTAGTAAGAAAGTGTACTTTTGATATTTAAATCGTCAAATATTTCTAAGCGAAACACTGTGATAGCTGCACAATAAAAAATAATGTGCCAAAAATTTTCTAAGTAAAGCTTCTGATCAATATCTTCTCATGAGAGAACCTTACTAAATTTGACTGAAATGTATCATTCAAAGCAAAGTAAAACTATGCTGCATACTGCAAGAAATATGCCCAAAGCATATTTGCATTTGTCATTTACATTGTGTTGTCTTGAATACATATTTTTGTGAAATAACTATCTTGCGATTATCTCTTTGATCATTATCCTACTGGTGTAATATGGTTAAGTAATCTGACTCATTGGAAGAGTAATGCCTGTGTAATTCAGAAGGCATGTTTCACTTAATGGTATAGTGGTTGGCTATATTGTAAGCCCCATTTAGGGTACAATATGATCTAGCGAGGTGTAAAATCTTATGCTACTCTTTCATGTGAATTCACAGGAAAATTTCTTCATTTTAATGTCCAGTTATTCTCCCCACACATTTTCTGTTTTTTCCAAAGGATCTCCACATAGGTGTAAGAAATCCTCTGTTGAATTTGACCTGGGTTCCCTGCAGTAAAAGAATTCATATGCTCATATATCTTTCAGTTCCTTCAATTTGTCTAGCAAGTTATGGGTAGCATGCTGGGTAACAGTACATGGAGCAGATCATCTTGAAAAATAACTCCATCTCCATACTAGGGAGCTTGCTATTTCCCAGTTGGGTGAGTTTTTCAAATGTATAGATATAACCCTATTTTAGAGGGATTGCAACTGGCAGGGGAAAATCATATTACTCTTGGTTTGTGTATTACTTGGAATGTATTTCATGTGTAATCACTATTAAGGGTTCTGATAAAATGGATATAATAAAGGAATCTTATGTAACATTTGCTTATTAAAACCCTTTAGTCTATGAAGATATTGCAAGATTCTAAGACTGTGAAACAGTATCATATACTGTCCATGTTTTCTCTTTATGCACAATAGCAAATGAAAGAATTCTTCATTGACTTGCTCTGTATATTTTTAAAGTTTTGAACATTTATTGCTTGAGGGAAAGGATGTGTATTTAATTGTCCCTAGTAAAATGAAACAGCTACATCATTTCAGTCAGCCATTTTTTAGAACAAGCTATACTTTTATCTATATGTCACAAGATGCATGTACTCTATAAAGCTTAAAATTAGTTTTCTTACTAGGTAGGGAGACAGGTAATTAGTTACACATGTAAGGCTGGCATACTAGTCAGAATTTTTCAGGGAACAAGAGAGGAAAGGAGGGGAGAAGAGAGAGAGGGAAGGAGGGAAATGTAAAGAGAGAAGAGAGGCAGAGAAACAGGGAGAAAAGGGAGGGAGGAAGGGAGACACAGAAGAGAGGGAGAGAGAGAGAAGGAGGGAGGGAAGGAAGGAGGGAGAGGGGGAGAGAGAGAAAGAAAGAGAAGAGAGGCAGAGAAAGAGAGAGGGAAGGAGGGAGGGAAGGAAGGAGGGAGAGAGAGGGGAGAGAGATAAAGATTGAGTGAGAGAGAGGGAGAGAGAGAGAGGGAATATGAAAATTTCTTTAAAGAATTTCGCTAGCCTGTGAGGCAAGTGTAAAATTTCGGTTCAAGGTCACCATACCGGACACCCAGGCCCAGTATCTGTGCTACAGTTTTTAGGAAGATTTCTTCAATAAAGAGCTTCAGTGTTTGCTTTTAAATTCCTCAGCTGGTTTTAAATAGACAGTGTGGCCTAAAGACATTGTGCCAGGTCATCTGCTACTGAAAGCCTACTGTCTTAAGTGTTAATTACATCTGAGAAAGACATGTTCCACATTATCTAGAATGCTTTTTTACCAAAAACTGGACACCATACCTCATCCTGATCAACAGGTAAGATTAATGCTCGCTTGTTAGCAAAAGGAATGTTTTTCTTATTACTAATATCACTAGAGATCTGCCAATTATTGAAAAAAAAAGATTTGGAGTATTTATAACAGAAAGAAATGAAGTGGAAATTAATAGTTACTTTGTACTTAATGCGAAAAATGTCAGAGTGAATCTCATCTTTATCTAGATCCCATGTGTATTATTCCCTTTTCTTTACCTTTTCTCCTTTACCTAGGACTACATGTTTTCTCTCCTCCTGCACTATTCAATTTACTTAACTCGAAACAATTTAAACTTCAGCATAAATGTTATATTTTCATTTATAGTCACAGTCATCTTTCTGAAATAATACCTATCATCCTGATTGTACTACATATACCTATAATCTCCATAGGTATTTCACAATACCTATAATCTCTGCTGCAGAATTCAGGTTTTAATTCTCTATGTCACATATCTATCATATATTTTACACATTGGCATACGGACTGCTTTGGTTTAGGAGCTTGACTTCATAACTTCTCTGGAGCCTCATTCGCTCCTGTTACCTGGTTCATATCAACCTCATAATTAGCTACCAGAACGTGTATGTGGTTAATATGGGCATGAAATTTTTTCCTACCCTTTAAAGATTATGACACCAATCACAAGAAAATAGTTTGTGCGCTGTAACAAAATGCTAAACTAGATACATTTAAAGAGCAGAGAATCATGTTCCACAGTTCCAAAGGCCAGAAAATCAAAGATCAAGGTACCACTGGGTTCAGCCTCCAGTGTGGACCTGCTTTCTGTTCAAAGGTGACAATTAGCTGTGTTCTTACACAGTGAAAGAGGTGTGGGATTGTTTATTCAAGAAACAAATGACATTTCTGTTTCCCTGACCAATTTCCTCCAAGTGGTCCCACTTTCTAATATCCCCACATTAATGGTTAGGTTTCAACTTGTGAATTTGGGGGACATACTCAATGCATTACACTGAATTTGAGGACTTAAAATTATGGTATAGAAATCAAGGGTATCTTTCTAGAAGTTATGAAAGTGACATATGAAAAAAACATAATTTTTTATCCTTTTTGCTCTTGTAAAATTAGTGTTGCATAATGCCAGATAAAATTTTCTGTAGTAGTATTTTCCCATATTCTTTTTCATCAAGGTACAGTTATTGTTAAGTAAAACTAAAACTAGCATGTTTAGGGAGCAGTTACTTCTCACCTCAAGGTTTCCTTACAGGTAATTGTTAAGATGACTGTAAAGTAACTTTGGATAGAAGATAGAATTGTACAGCAGTCCTGCAAGTGCCACAAAGTCAGATGTTTGCTAATAGTTTATTTTGGGTTTGTGTTGTTTTTTCATTTTTAAAAAGTGCCGAGTAAGCTTGCTGATCCTAGGTATCTTACGTGAATCCTCCAGTAAATATTTTTGGAGATGTTACGGGTGAATTGTGTAACATGAATCTTCCAGTTCTAAACTTGCATACCTCAAAAATGCGGCTGGATTTGAAGATAGGATTTGCACCAAGACAAGTGAAAATGAGGTCACTAGTCTTGCTATATTCTAAGATACCCTGTTTCTTTAAGAGGTAGACATTTGAGCAGAGATATTTACATAAGAGCAGTGCTGTGCAATAACAAGGGAAGGCATGGTTGTGCAAGGCAAGAAGAGAAGCCAGGGTGGAGGAGGTCCTATCCTCAGAGCCTCCGTGAGGAGCACCTTTAGACAACACTGTGGCCTCTGACTCCTGGCCTTTGGAACTGTGAGCTTGCATCCCTGCAGCCCTCCAGATTGTGGTTCTTTGTTATGTGGCAACTTTAGCAAAGGAAAATAAGTATCAGCCATATAGAAGTCATTGTACTAGAGGAAAATGGATGTTACTAAAAGACAGATAAGATATCCTTTCATGAAATTTCACATAACTTTCTGGAAAAATGTAGATTTTATAGAACATGCCCAAATTTGGTAGTGCCTTGGCTCATCCTCAAGATTACCTTAAGATAGGTTTTACCAATAGAATCTGGAGATAAGGAGAGCGGTAATATACATATAGTGCATATTGTAGGCCAGGCACCATGCTCAAATTGGAGAGTCCAACTGAATCAGGACAAATGGAACTTTCCCCCAGCTATAGTTTCTTTCTCCTAAAATGACCACCTAAGTAAAGATTAATAAATTTTTTTAAAGATTGTTTTTTTTATCTCGCATGGAATTCTGAGAACTTACGTCAGATGGAATAAACTAAAATATGCCATTTTGTTCTTGAACAAAGGATGATGTATTATAATGTATATTTTCAGATTTTAAACCTTCTATTATATATATTTAAATATATAAGAGCAGGGCCGGGAGTTTGGCTCAGTGGCTTAAGCGCCTGCCCTGGCAGGCGCAAGGCTGTAAGTTCAATCCCTGGGTGCCGCAAAAAAAAAAAAAAAAAAAAAAAAAAAAAAAAAAAAAAAAAAAAAAAAAAAAAAAAAAAAAAAAAAATATATATATATATATATATATATATATATATATATATATATATATATGTATATATATATAAGAGCTAGCCAAAATAATACAATGAATTTCAAAGTTGTCATTATCCAGTTTCAGTAATTAACCAGCATTTCACCAACCGTCTATGCACATACATTTTTTCCTCCCAATGAAATACTTCAAAACAAATTGTGGACATCATATTAAGTCATCCACAGATAATTTCAGGAAAATGCTACCATCAAACTTGCAATATTCATGATAATTATATAATAAATTATATAATCTCTTCTAATATTCATTCAATATCTATAGCAGCCATAAAATCACTTAAAGTATTATAACCAGACAGCATATGACACATGATATGATACAACAAACATGTATTAAGTCCCACATATTGAGTAATCTTGCCCAGATATTGAAAATGATTTTTTTTCAAGGATCTATAAATAATCACACATTTACAGAAATATTAGTCGAATATAAGTGGAAGGGGAAAAATGTAAACAAGACCATAAGATCAAGGCAGCTGTTGTATATCATATTTTGCAATTAATACAACTATGTCTATAGCTAAAAACAACATACTATATTCTCAAAAGTTGCTAAAAAATAGATTTTATGAATTCTCACAAAAAATATAACTATCTCATGTAATTAATGTTTTGTTATCTCAATTTACCCATTCCATAATATTTGCCAATTAAAAATTGTTTTAAAAAATGAGATACATCCAAACTCAGAAAGGGGAAATTCTGTAGAAAGATCATCTGTTGCTTCGATAACCAAATGGTTTGAAGAGGTTAAATGTGGAAGGTGGGAAACTTCTATGTTAAAATAAAAGGAACACACATTATCAATAACATGCTGTGTGTAAGCTTATGTACATCTTTGTTTGAAGAAATCAGTTCCTGGTGCAACCATAAAATCACCGGAAGTATTATAACCAGATAGCATATGATTCATGTATACCTTCTTGACCTACCTGCATGGCGAATACCTATATTTTAAGAAAATTAAGTCAAAGAATATAGAATACAAGTTAGTGCTCAAACATCACAGTTATTTGGTAATGAGATTCTGAAGGTATCTAATACATCTTTCTCTCACCTGAGGCAGGGAGGGTGGGGTAATGGGTTTTGAAGTGGGAACATTCAATCTGATGCTGCTGTTTAATCATAGGCAAGTGTTTTTTCTATTTATCTTTTTAACTTCCTTGTCTCCCATTTATTTATTTGTAGTGGTAATAGAGATAATGGCACCTATCTCATTTCATGCCCTGGGGATTCAAAGAATTAATACTGCTAAAGTACTCAGAAGCCTGTCCAGCTGATAAAAGCATTCACTGGTAGTTATTATCTGTCTCTCATTTTGTTGCGTATAAGTTCTAGTATGAAACAATGTCTTGAGTCTTTTGAAAGTAAGTAGGATGTAAAGCTAAAATACAAAGGAAAGCTTTGAGGTAGTGCAGTGATAATGAATTTATCAAACTGTTGATGTTGCTCCTCCTTTTAATGTGGACTTTGCTAGTATGTACAATAAAAAGAACTCCCCATTTTCACTACTTCTACTGAGATTTTTCTCAGTGGAGAATTATCACCTTGTTGTCATATCCCATATTAAATCAAAGTGACAGTGAGAGTGAAGTATACCGAAGGTCCTTTTAATATTGTTTTGTCTCTTGAAGCACAAATATTGGTCATCTGCTTTGGGATAAAAATTGTGCTAGCTAACGAGGTTACAAAATAAATAATACTAAATAAATTATATCAATAATTAATGTGATACTCTTATCATTTGCAACTTTACTTCAATGAAATAAAGGCAACAAGAAATGGATGTTAAAAATTGAAATGTGGACATAACAGTCAACATATTTACTAATGCAGTCAAAGCTTAATAGAGAAGAAAATACTACTGAGCTGAATTCTTTAGACACAAGGAAGAAGAATTATAAAATATGGATGTAGGGACTGGAAAGGTAAGAAGTAGTCTGACTTGGGATGAGTTAAAATTCCTACATTAAACCGGGCGTGGTGGCTCACGCCTTTAATCCTGGTACTCAGGAGGCTGAGGTAGGAGGAGCATTGTGAGTTCAAGGCAGGCTTGGGCAACAGCGTGAGCACAAGGCCGGCCTGAACTACATACTGTGACCCTGTATCAAAAATACTAGGGCCAGGGGTTTGGCTCAGTGGCTTAAGCTCCTGCCTGGCAGGTGCGAGGTTGTGAGTTTGATCCCCATTGCCACAAAAAAATAACAAATAAATAAAATAAATTTCCTACATTATTGTTAAACCAGTGTGAGGAAGCCGCAAGTGAGGAGTGAGGATGTTTAAAATGAGTTTGTACAACACAAATGGCATTCAGTGAGTTTTATTTTGTTGATCGTGATCTATGATGTTGGGTGATCTACTTAGGGTTACATTATAGAATAGTAATGGATAGAAAAAAAGCAAAAGACTGGATTTGGGATTATTACTTTAGATTCTTGCAATAGACAATGGGTAGGTAAAATCCACTGGATTTTGTTGAATGAGATAAAATATTTTATGCGATAAGCAAAGTGTAATATGTCTCATAGTAATAATGGAACTTGAATTTTTCAAGGGAACAAAAATATTTTGAAAAGTACTAGTAATAGTATGAGTAGACTGGTCAACAATATTAATGTCTTGTATCAAAACTTATTCGCAATTTCCATGGACTGTTAATATTTTCCCATTCTGCAGTAAGATTTTTTAAACACATCTAGCTTTTGTCAATACCTTTTTAATTGTTTTAGGATATAAACTTTAGTCTTTCAAATTTAGATTTTGGAATATAGAATTTATAGTTATTTCATATTAGTGTAATCTTTGTTTAAGAATTTTAAAAAATAAATCATTAATATTGTATTGCTTCACTGCAGATGCAAAGAATTTTATGCCAAACTGAGATGTTTTTCCAATCCATATCTATTTTCTTATATTTAAAATTAATACCTTTTTCCCCTAATTCACTAGCAAAAACGTTTTATAGTCATGAGTCATATTTTTATGCTCATTTGACAAGATACAATTTAAAGTACTACTTGCAAAGTCTCTCTGTATTATTTAAGAACTAATTGATGTCACAGTACAGTATGCCACATGTTTTCAGGAGATAATGGTGCCACAACTGTATAACTCTCTTACATGTTGAACACAACTTGTGCCTGGAAGAATGTATGTTCCAGATGGTGCTCGCACTATTCTAGTAGAAAAATTTTTATAACCTTTTTACCCTATGTACATTTTAATAAATGTTAATTAACTTACTTAGCAAATTATTTGCAAATTGTTCTAATCTCTTTGCAACCAGTTAGAAAATGTAATCCAGCATGGAGGTGCTGACACATTTAGTTGACCTAACTGATTTGTGTATTTCATATTTGTGAAGTCCTTAGAGTTTGTGAGCCCCAAATCAATTCTTATGATATTTCTTTTCTGTTGTTTCAGCTTTTGTTATAAGTATGGGATATGTGATAGTTGCATTTGGGATTTGGGATGCATGATAATTGCATTGATCTTGGAAAATGGGTCCATTCACACTCACATCTTACATCCTTTTTACTCCTGTTCCCTGTCCTCCCATCTCCCCTCATCCTCCAGTTATCTTCTAATCGTCTCATTTTCAAATACATGAAAAGAAGAGCAAAACTGTATGCTTCCATTTGAGAGGGAACAATGTGATAGTTTGTCTTTTCATTTTATTTCTTATACTGTAAACCGGTATCCTTTTCACATTCTGCTCTGTGATATATTCTTCACATGTTTAATTGGTGATTTCACCTTTTAAATTGGCTCTAAATATAGAGCTCCGATACTGTCATGTGCTTCTCAGCCCAAGAAGGTTCTGATGTGTCTTATGGAGAAAATACATTTGCAAGGTAAGCTTCATTCAGGCATAATGTGCAGTGTTGGTGATTTCTGTGTTAGTAAATCAATAGTATATAAAGAGTATTTAGGCAAAAACGCATGTAAAATGCAGTTAGGTATTGATTGTTTGAAGAAAATGTGCTCAGAGAATCACAGGGCCCTAAGATGAAAAGAGAGGGGACTAATTCTTCATGTCTTTTAGGAGCAATGTTCACCATTTACTAATTCAGTGCAGTGACTTTAAAAAATATAAGTACCACAGATGATGAGGACTGGCTGTATTTGCAGTTCTCTTATGGTAGCTATGGCTGTGAGATGAAAAAGATCCATAAATAGAATGTTTTGTTTCCATGTATGCATATACGAAGCAAAGGGGAAAATATGAATGAGTTCTTATTTTGGGGTGAAAATTCCAAAATTATGCATCATGTAATGTAAAAGAATTACAGAGTCCAACAGAACTAAACTTTCTTCATATCTTGAGTAGTTAACTTACCAAAGGTTGTGAGAAATAGAAAATTCCACAAGATATGTGTCTTCCAATGTTTAAATAAAAAGCTAAATGACTTGTAATAGCCTGCATAAAATAATCATCTTTTGCATCCTGGAAAATACATATTTTTGAATGCAAATAAGTAAAAAATGCACATATATTGAAAGAAGTTCTAGGCCACATATTGTTACAAAAACACTAAACAAATTAAGAGTGCTAAATAAAATAAATAAGTAATGAGACATAGAATTACCTTGGGATCAAGGACTAAATCTAACATACTGGAAAATCAGATTAAGATGCTATACTTAGATAAATCTGAAAGGATAAATATAGCTTTCTTTATAAATCACCTATTAACCTAAAACAAAGAGATTTTAACTTCTAATTAAAATTAAAATTAAAAACCTTGTTCAAATGTATTCTAGTAGCATGTTTCTATTTACCCATGCTTCATGCCATATCAAAATTGATATACTTGGTTTAAATGATTTGAAATACCATAAAATAGATAGTATAAGTAATAAATTTGAAATTCTAAATCCATATAATTAGGTAATGAGTTAAGAATTATAATGAATATAATCCACCATGTTTTTATGCATCATAGACTTCATTTCCCTAGATTTCTATTTGCAATCAATTTGTGGTTTTAGTTTTTCTATTGTTTCGTGGAGAAAATAACTCTCCACTTAAGGAATGCGTATGGATCAAATTTGCTCATATAAGAGCACAAAAATATGACGATAGATGGCCTCAAAATCCAATGGTAAAAGCAGGTGCATAATCCATTCTTAAAATCCCAGATTGTTTACTACCAAAACCTGAAAAAAGCCCTATGAGATAGATATTATTTTTGCTTCTCTCTTTTGCAAAGCAGGACATTGAAGTATATGCATCCATCTATTTAAGAAACTGGCATTAATAGAAACTAAAGTATTACATTCAAATTTAGCATTTACAAGAACACTCAGTGATTGTAATTGAAATCAGGACTGTACCTTCATGATGTGTAAATAACGATATGAATGATTTTTCATGGCTTATTTTGATTAATAAACAAACAATAACAAATAATTAACCAAGCTGTAGTTAAATATATGCAAAGATATTATTAAAACATTTTAAGATTGTAATGAAAAAATATTTATTTTTTGTTTTATTCTATTCCTAATTTATAGCTCAATAGATTTGTCTATATAAAGATTACTAGGCATACATTTAACATTATTTTTGAACCATATAACATGATGGTTTTCAAGTATGGTATCATTTAAAGAAATCTTTCATTTTTCTACAAATAGATAATTTTTGTAAAAATATAATTCTATGCCTAGAGAACTTGACACTTATGAGTATATAGGCAGACGAATCATTTGGGTTTACCTCCACGAAAAGTTAATTCTTTTCTCTGCAGCTATAACACAGTGCTCTTGGGTAAGACAGGTTTAAGAATGAGATTGAGTTTAATTCCTGGTTTCATCGTGTACTAATTTAGCAACTTTGGACAGTATGAATATCCCATCCATGTTTCAAATTATTTGACATGCAGATGTAAATAATCATTATGTAGCTTTGCGGTATGGATTAAAGAACACTTTCAATGTGCTAAGAGAGAGATTGGTATATAAGTACCTGATAACATGCCAGGAATTAGCATTCATGTGAACATTTTATATGTAATATCATCAGTAAATTATTCATTCGTGTAAAAGAAATTAACAACCCCACAAATAAAGAGTTGTTGATGAAGAAATGAAAGTTCTTAGCTGTTGTGTGAACCTAAAATCAATCAAAAGGTATGTATTGAATTAATGCTGTGTTGCTGAGACCTGCAGATATCTCAAAAAAAAAGTCACATGTGGCTTCTGTCCTTTGAGTATTAGTATTTAAACTCTAATAGCCAAATATGAAGTAACACAAACTAATATATATATAATTATACATAACATATAAATTATTATACAAACATGCATAATATTTGTTCATATTAATGAATATCATATAGTCTCTTTTTCCCATCACAGATTGGGTTTTTAACACCTCAAGCAAACATGACTGAATTGCTTTAGAAGGAATAATATCGATGGGGATCATTATTTGACTTATAATTTACTTTTGTTGATTTATGAATGACATGTCAGGAATAGTAATTAGATAATTTCACAGATGTTATTTCTTAACTATGCCATGATAAATTCGCAGTTATTTTATTTGCCATGACCTCTTCGTTTGTAGTTTGTTATATAGCACTTTTCTTCCACAACTTTTGGATGGAAACCATTCTCCTCCTCTTCCTTTTCCTCCTCCTCCTCCTTCTCCTCTTCCTCATCGTCATCCTTAACTGTAAGACTTCACTGCAAAAAAACAAAAACAAAAACAAAAACAAAAACGAAAACCTGTCCTTTACAAAATACCTAGTGCATTTTGAGTGCTTGAAATAGCCAAACACTACTGTATGGACTTCCCTGGCGTAGTGCTTCAAATTCTCACAATGTCTCTTCCAGTTGAGAGGCCACTATTTCATACATCTTCTACAACCTGACAGGTTGACTCACAGTTCTTATATTCTCAGAAGTTAATAGAAACAGAAATACACTCCAAACTACTCACATAGAATTTATGAACTAAAATTTACTAGTTTCTTTCTGTGTGGCTTATAATTGTGATAGAATAGGCATATTACCTTTCGAGAAATCTGGATTCTGGCCCATCTGATTATTGGCTGTTTGAATTTGTATGTTTCACTTAATCTCTGGCACTTAGTTTTTTTTTCACCTAAAATGACACATAAACAAGGGAAGTTTCCATTTCTAAAGTTATATTTATTGTGATTAAAGTATAATAATGCATTGTAATTAAATTTCCAAATTAAAATACTGTATTATAAAATCTTTCAATATTTAAATGAAAATGGTTTTATAAAATTTACACCAACTTACATTTAATTCTTTTTATATAGTATGTTGAGTGAGAAGTGAGACTTCTAAACTTTGCTGAATCTAAAATCAACTCCAATCCCTTTGTGCTATCCCTTCTAGCAAAAATGAATGAAGACTGTAGAGAAATTTTAGCTAAATTCTATTACTAATTTAATGTTTAATATTGTTATTATCCTAATGAGGAACTTAGTAATTTTCATTGAATACAAATTAGTTTCGCTTCCAAGAGCTACTTCTGATTTTGATATTAGACTATTAATTAAATACCCAAAAAATAGATAATTCCCATGACCAACACAATGGAGTAGCATACAAAGAAAATCATAAATAAAACAAGTGTTTATAATACTTACAGTGTTCTTTATCTCATTTTCTTCTAGGATCAAACAAAACAAACAAAAATATTATTAAACTGAGCAAGAGAGTTAATTGTTGTAAGAATTTTAGAAAATAACTTTGAACGTAAATTAATACGCATTGAACAGTATGTCTTCTCTCCTGAATGCAGAGTTGACTGCATTCATTTCCACTCCCCTGTGCGTAGTAATACAGTACCTTCGATGGTGGTGAGAGAATAAAGTCATGTATTTCTGGGTCAAAACTACTAACAATGATTGGTTGACATTGACATCTTTAAATTTATTCTTTGCCTTCTTTAATCAGTAAGTATAATAATTATTCTATCATTGTTGATAAATGTAATAGTTAATTGATAAATAGAAAAGTTATCCCTGGGCCATTTCTTATACCTAAAAGTCCATGTAGGGTTTCTGCCATCATTTGGAATTCTTTTTAGAGGAGGGTATGGGACCTATGAGCCTATGAATAATGCTCCGAAAAGAGGCTGCAATGCAGACTTCTTAGAGAAAGCACCATTTTTGTATTTAGCACTCTGTTAGGCTCCCTGACAGAAGAAGCCCAAGAAGTTTTCCCCCACAGGTTGTACCTGCCCCAGTTTTGGTACAGTAAAGTTTTCATTCAGTCACTCTTTGGCTTCCATGTAAGTTTTGGGATGAGAGGTGTCTCGCTCGCCTCTGTCACCCTGATGATTTTCGAAGAGGGAGGTACAGGGTATGGTGAAGCCCATGGGTGATTAATGAAGAAGAAATAAAGTAGGATTGCACCATAAAAGGTCTCTGACACCTTGACAGATCTCCGGCACCAGCTATAGGGTGTCAAAAGTACCAACCCTGGATTCAGTCAGGGAGTTTTTCATGGGCTTTCACTGGAGTTTCTGAAATCTCAAGTTTTGGTAGGAGCTATACTTTTTTTTTTTTCAATTGGACTTGATTGGTACAGTTTAGATGTACATAATGATCACATTCATTATAGAGAATTTGTAACTGTACAAAGTACATGATGCAACTTGATTCTTTGGTTGGTTGTTTTGTTTTTAAAATCATCCACCTTGGGATGGAGTAAGTGCATTCAGAGAAAGGTTAGAGTATTTCGGGGGGGATTACGGCAGTGTCTCTTACTGTAATAAACTTTTAAGTGGCACCTCACACTATGTTTTTCAATCATACTTCATATTGCAGGTGACGAATAAACTACATCCTGATTCAGTTAGTCATGGATATTTATCATGGTTTATAGGGCACACTGTAAAATGAAGAGGCATTTTAAACTTTGCATGTATTTCACTTATCATCAGTGTGCAATTATATTCTTGCTACTTATTTGATGTCTTTTTCGCCTATTAGAATGTGAGGTTCTGAGGATAGAGACATTTCCCCTTGCCAAGGAAATCTCAGTTGTTGGATGAAGAAGGTCCAAAGGGGCTGGAAGCTTCTCATAGTGTCACAGCCTAATGGGTTGCATCAGTAAAGTTAGGGATTTGATGTTTATCAGAGCAGTAGATGGAAATTCATCAGTGATAGGTACTTAAACCTTAAGCACAAAAATTAATTTTTATGTAGTAAAGCAATAAATAAAATATGATCTTTAAGTGGGAGAGAGGGAATGGGGAATGGAGAGCAATATTCAACAAACACCTGCCTGCTGTATTACACCTTTACTAAACTATCCCATAAGGCATCAATGCCATTGTCCATGCAGTAGTTATGATGGCCCTTGCGTAAAGGCCTGTGCCTAGGCAATATGAGACCAAAATGAGGCCACAGGCAAACTTTTCTACAGCACACGACTTCCCTAATAAAATACTCTAGACAGAGTCTAAGAAAATTAGAGATGTTTCATTAAAAATGTTTAATACCTGAGAAATAAGTTTGAGATGCCTCTCATTTTATACTCTGAATCCTGAGTAAATTGAATTTCTTAGCCTGATATTTAATGAATGCTATCATAAAACTTCATATATTGAAGTCCTAATCCTGATGGCGATGATATTAGGAGACGGAGGCTTTGGGAGTGCATCACATCATGAGGGTAGAACTCCAACGAGTGGTTTAATGTCCTTAGAAAAGGAGCTCCCAGGAGCTCCCCTGCCTTGCACCAAAGCAAAGACACAGTGACAAAGTACTGACAAAACGTGGATGTGTTGTGTGTTGAATATTTTTAAGTTTTGATCTCGGGCTTCTAGGGTACAGAAATGAGGAGTTCATATTTGCTGTCTGTAAGTCATCAAATTTATGATGTTTTTGTTACAGGAGGTCAAACAGAGTAAGACAACTGATTTTGGCTTTGAAGGTATGATTCTCTACTTTTAGAGTCACCATCAGATGCCTACTAATTTGTACATAAGTCTTCAAGTGTAGGAATAGAATATATCATTTAGAGACACTGAATTCTGTAGCAAAGTATAATATCACACTTGCTTATATCATCTGTAATTTCAGAATTTACCTTGAGTTTCCTAAGCAGGATTTACCTAAGAAAAACTAATATATCCATTATACCTTTCTTTAAACATACTGCCGAGTATATCTCTCAAATTCTACCATAATTTCTTTGCTAGGATAAAAGAGTTGTATGGTGAATGTGTACACTGGTAGTGACTATACCCTTTTTTAATCTTCATGATTTAGGAAAACACTGATAAAAATCCATGACAGATTGTATTGAAATTAGAAACAAAATGTGGGTAGCAAAAACAGACTTTTTCACTTTTTAAAGTAAAAATTCTATGCATAGATTAAAAAAATCTCAAAGTATAAAAAATATTTTCTAACTGTCCTGAACAAATAGAAAATGGAAGCATAGTAAAATGTTTTAACTCTGAATGAGAATCCTAATGTACAATGTCACTTAAAACTTAATAGTTCTTTTCCCATAATAGGAATTCCTGCAGATTATTTTATAAATCTAAACTGAAACTATACTCTGAAATATTAAAAAAATGAGTCTTAGCTCCTCATAAAAAGTCCAGAGAATGGATGTAACTTGCTCAGACAATAAAGCATCTCAGTGGAAAGAGAATGCAAAGATAAGTTTGTTAGTGCTCTCTTCTCTGCTTATTCCTATTTTACAGCACAAAGAACGTCTTTATAGAGAGAAGTAACCTACAACCAACAGTTAACACTGACATGTTAAAATCAGAACTTATATACATGATTTAACATGCAAAGGGAAACTTCTGATTATTTCCAATGATGAACAAATTAGTAGCGTGGATGCTTCAAAGTTGTACATATCTGGAAGTCTTCATGCTTATCATTCTTATCTGCATGACCTCATGTTTGAAGCTTGACCTTCCTAAATATATGTTGCTTAAGAATATGTTGACTTACTCTTAAATCCTTATGCTTTGCTTACTCCACTAATTTCATAGTAATTCTCCCAGTTTTTATCTGTTACAAATGTGCCATCTCAACACATAAGTTTCCTCAAAATACTTCTTTCACGATTAAATTGGATTGCTATTATGAATGAAATACATACAGGAATCATCAGAACTACCTTTATTGATTGCTTCCTGTGTCCTTTCCTAAGTCAATTCTGTCCTTAATGAGTCATTCTCTTTACTGTTATAATATATAATTCTATTCTAAAACATGATTCCAAGTTGTACAGTTTGCTCCTTTTTATTATAAATTTGTCTACTACTTACACATGCTTTGCACTCCACATTATATAAAATGTTTCTATAAGTGTGACTTTATTTCATATCCTTTTGTTCCTACCAAATCCACCTTATACCCTGCTTACCAAAATCTTCTCTGCAATGGAAATCTCTTTCTACGCTTTTATTCAGAAATAATTCATGAATTTCCATTCCCTAAGAAAAACCCTGGTTCCCTTCATGTAAGTTTTAATGCCCTCACTGTCATCCTTCAGACTGCCTCTCCACATTATTCTTTACAGTTACTCAATGCTCCAGTGACAATATTTGCGGTTACACTCTACGTAAATCTGATGTTTTGCCGTGTTCACACCTCCGGCTGCAGTCTTCTGTCTGCTGATACGTATGGGGGTTTCTTTCTCTCTCCATCCTTTCCTTATGTTCTTTACATTCAACACTTCTCTACACCAAAAAGAAATGTGATCTCCTGCATCAACGTTTCCCTAATAAGAACAGACACTATGGGTTGCAAGCTTCTGCCCTAGGCCACATTGGCTTATAGACGTTTCTTTTAACAGGAGTCACATCATGTTCATATACAGGTGTTCTTCACTTACTTACCTGTTTAATGACCACTCATATTTACAACTGAGGCACGCCATGGGACATATGACCAGTGGCTGGAACTTATGAGCCACCTTCTTATTGCATAGTTCTGCACATTTTTTGTAGAACCTGAATGTCTTTTTTTGGCGGGGGAGGAGTACAGAAACTTTGTTTATCCAGTACTGTAAACTTTGTTGATTGTACTGTAGAGTACAATATTGTAGTTTTATGTTCTGTTATACATTTCAGCATTACATGTAGGAATTACACAAATAAAATCAAAGTCACCAAGTTGTAGTTTCTTTTGACCATTTCTTTGTTCTGAATATTGTAATGTACATACTATATACATTTCCTCATTAAGTGAACCATTCAATTAATAACCTAGTTGCAAGAACAGAACTCAGTTGTTAAACTAGGAACATCTGTATATGTTATTTTTGCTTTGTAGATTTTTAATTCTCTGGGAATTCTTTGTTATATTGTATTTCTTCCTATTTAAATAGTTTGCATCATTCTGTATATGATCAGTCTATAAATGTTTGCAAAAATTGAGTGAAAAACATGAGAATGTTACCTTTACTCCATCTCCATTCAAACTGTGAAATGGAAACATGGCTACATAGCTAAATGGTTCTATTTTAAAGACTTTACCCTGATTTGCTTTTAATTCACTCTCATCTTCTTGCTTTTTAGATCTCTTATGTCATTCCGTTCTCTTTTCCACAGGGCACAAAAGGCAGCTCTGTTGAGCTTTGATAATTAACTTCAAACTTGTGTGTCAACCATGACATTCATGGGGGATATAAGGGTGGGTAATGAAAGATAGCTCTGTAGTCATCTATGTTCTCTGTGATGTTCCTCTGCCCCAGCCCAACGAATGGAATGTATTTCACTTATCCTCCCAGATAAACAAACCACACTGGATAGAAATGAGAATTTAAAGCCCTTTGATACAACTGAAACTACTTTCTTTAACTTAAAGGAATGGGGATTGCTTATGAATTTTTCACAGCACAGTTTCATAAACATGCATTGTCAAAGCCACACTGTAACACAGTTATGTCAAGATGATGCTTGTTAATACAGCTCTCTCAGCTACCTAAAAGTACTTTTCTTTCTCACTTCTTTCCAGTGATGCAAAATGTGCTTACCTGAATGGATAAGAAATGCAGCATATACATGGTTTGTGGTCTAGGCTTGCATTGGTGATACCACTGATAGTTCATTAAAACAAAAACTGCAATTCCATGCTGAGAGATCCTGATTCAGGGACAGAATACCCTGTGTATAATTGTAAAATTGTCCCTTTTTAAGCCACTTTTAGACAATTCAGAAAACAGTGTGTAGCAGATTCCTTTTGTATATTTTTTAATTTTTTATTATTTTAAAGAGAATAAAACAAAACAGAACAGAACAAAGCAGATCAGAACAAAATAATGCAGGCAACACAGGATTTCAAAACAATACAACAGGAAATCAACAGTGGCTACCATAATGTCTCTTGTTTCCTTCAAAATAGTTGTCCATATCTTCACATACAATGGATTTAAACAAAATAAAATAGTATGAAACTGATAAAAACAAAAAAAATGAAAGCATTACAGGCCTTCAAAACCAGACAATAGGAAAATCGGCAATGGCTACAGTCATGTCTCTTGCTCTCTTCAAAATAGCTGTCCACACTTTCACACAAATTGAAATCAAATAATACAAAAGAGACTAAAACCTATCAAAACAGAATAAAAGCATAATTGAACTTCACAACAAGATGATAGGAAGTCAGCAGTGGCTCCCATAAATGTCTTGTAGATTTCTTTTCCAGATGTAAGAGTGAGATTGTTTTGAGGAACTTACCACATTTAGCTAAAAACAAGACCAAATTTTACTTGCCTTATAAACTATATCCTACTTATTTCTTCAGATCTTCTATTTACTGGTATTCAGAAACTAAAATCAGCTCATAAAAAAAACAGCATCAATGTTCAGATCATGTTGTAAACATAGCATGACTCCTGTTCTCAAGTTGTTCACAGTATAGGTGATGAACCAGCAAACGAACTTTTTGTGATAGAGTATGGCTGTAATAGATGCTAAGTCATCTGGCAAGAAATGGGATAAAAATTCTGTGAAGGTAGAAAACATATATAATTATATGATAGGATTAGCATTCAAATTATTTTATAAATCAAATAGAAGTTAGGACAAATTCAGAGTTACTTTGGGTATAAATAAATAAAAAAGACAGAATATAACTGGCTGAGAGTACTGTTTTATAAAGAAATCTAGGATTGAAAAGCCAACTAAGGGCCATTAGTCCTTCCTTTATAGGGATTAAGTTGAAGTCTGGATTTATGTTTCTAATGAAGAACATCATAATTTGATTTGCATATTAGATGACTTGTGAAATGCATTTGTAATCTATCCATTACTATCTATTTTATCTATCCATTACATCTATTTCTATCAGCAAATCCATTTCTAGTAACAAAGCTGCAAAAGTAACTTCATACTTTCCATTTGTACCAACCACAACTACTTTTTAAAAAGATAATAGGTTCAAGTAATTTTTTGCAATCAATTATAATATTATTACACCAAAGAGAATCTTGGAGGGACACAGGTAAGTTCATTCCTAAAGAGATTTTTAACTTTCAATGTGAACTTTGTACTGCTTTCTTTGCTAGAATTAGATTGGCAAATGATTCATGTGTTATTTCCAGCAGCGAAATCTGCCAAGTATCCAACCCAGTGTGGTTACTTAAACAGTTAAATCCTCTGCAATCAGAGAACTCCTACTGAAACAGTGATTATCTGTATGAAATATTCTAATGTACTGAGCAACTGTGTAAAGATCATGTGGATTGATTGTTCATTTTACTAACTTCTTAAAGGGATTGAGTGGAAAAATTACACAGTACACTATTCATTGTACAAAATCTGCTTTTTCATAAAAGTAGAATGTCCTAGAAGAATGTGGAATTTAGAAATGTAATTTTCAGTACTTGTTGGAACAGATTTTGTTATTGGGAAGAACATCTTTGAGACAAGATGAATCTAATTCGCTAAACAAATTTTCATTTTACAAGCTTTTAGAAATAAATTAGAAACTTTGATCATTAGGTCTCTTTATGAATCAATTCTAAAAATGAATAAAAAGATGCATTGATTGCCATGAATATAATACTCAAGGACTTAACAGTTAAAATATATTTTCCAGATTCTAATTTTACTTTGCTTACATTTGCATACTGCTTTTGCAATAAAGATGTAAAAGTCTCAGTCAATAAATATTATGTTTGTGGAAATACAGATTATTTAGTTGAGAAATTTTGAAATTTACTTTGTAGTATTCGCTTATATAAAAATGAATTGATAGAACCTTTTCTGATAATCTAAAGTATTATTTATGATAATATTGTACTGCATATGTGCAAACCTTTGTGTTTGTATTATCATATGTTTGTAGACTAAAAGTATCAATTAGATTTAATACAATGGATTTCTGGATCAACTTGCTTAAGGATTGAATTAGTATGGAAGTTTACTATTTCTGTTTAGATTCTTGATTTTCTATGCTTTTCTATAAGTGAAGTTGAGAAAATACTTTTGATAAACATTTTCAATAATACAAACTTGATGACTTGGTACTCTGTACAGGTGTAAATATAAGTCCCAGTGTTCATTCATTCCACTAGGAGTTCAATTTCCCTGGATGCTTACACTGTGGTGAGAGAAGGGGGAAATGTGGTACAGAGCAGAGTCAAGTTGAATAGTAGTTAAATTCTTCACTGAAAATATTTTTTTCTTAATTCTGGTAATGGGACATATTGACAAGTGACGGCAGTATCATCAAGAAAGTGAATTTTCAACATAATTCCATGACTCTATTTTTTTAATCCCCAAATTCAGACCATTTCTTATAAGAAGCTAAATCATGGGCTGGTGATTTAGCCCCATGGCATAAGCAGCTGCCTGGCAAGTGTGAGGTCATGAGTTCCATCCCCAGTACCAAAAAACAAACAAACAAACAAAAACAACTAAATCATAAAGAGCAAATCTTCACTAAAATACCACAGGCGTATACTATTTGAGTTTCATTTTCTTCAAGGAAATGCAGGTGAACGAAGACAAGAGAACTGTATCATCCAACATTCTATGATCACTCTTTATTCTATAGCTGTATAGAGAATTTGTTTTGAAAATTTATAGAGCTCTAGTATACTTAGCATGTTTGCATCATAAATAAAGATATTAATTTGGAAGAATTGGCTTATACAATTCTGGGACCTGGCAAGTCTCACAACCTACCTTCTGCAAGCTGAAGAGCCGTGAAGTTCCATAGTGTACAATCCTATTTTTGCAGCCAAAGGCTGAAACCAGGGGAGGCAACACATAAATCCCAGTCTGGGCAGGAAAAGAGTGAACAGAAATGAAAAGGGACTGATTCCCCTGTCCTCTATTTTTGTTGTTTAATTCTCTCTCTCTCAGGAAACAAGATGACAATAATGCCCAAACAAGCTAGAAGGACAATCCATTTTATTCAGTCTACCAAATCAGATCTGAATCTCATTGACCACAAAATGATCAGTCAAGGGCTGTTATTATCCCAGTTATTATGGTGAGGAAACTGAGGTACAGGGAAGTTCAGCAACTTGCCCAAAGACACCTGATAAGTAGAAGGCAGCAGTCCAGTTCAGACAGGCTAGCTCCAGTCTGTAAAATATTACTCAGCTGTGCTCTGGATAACACTATTACATGAGCTAAATTCACAAGGCAGCGTCCCATAAAGTGCAGATTTTCTCCAGTACTAGTGAACTACCAGTTACACTCTCATTTCACGTGGTAACCGCATGTTCTTTGTAAAAGGGTATCATTTGTCTACACCACATGAAACCCAAGTGTTCTATGTGATTTTCACAAAGGAAGAGCCCCTGCTCCGGCAAAAGGTTGAATAAATGTTAGAGGAAGAGGATAAACTTAGCAAAGCCCAACGCTTCAGATGTGACCTAAACCTTCTCAGAGTAGTTGTTGCGCCCTTTCACTACTGGATAATATCCGTTCCCTGTTTCTCTTTGCAGCTTTCAGCTTTGTGATAGCATCTTGTTTTTCTCTCTCAAATCTTCCCTTCTTGGCAGCCGATTGGTTCTTCTTGTCTCAGATAAAGCAGTTTGTTCACACCCTTTCCCTTCTGTCTTGTTTCAGAACAAGCATTTATCTGAATCCACCTAACTTCAATGTATTTTCAATGGCAAACACTTTGCATCTTTGAAGGACATTGGGAGCAGTGGTGAGAAAGATGCAGTTCAAAACTCCTTTTCCTGCCATTTATTGGATGCTCATTATTTATGAGGCACTATGTTTTATAAGATTACTTCTCATTCTCATGACTTTCCCATTAGGTCGGCTTTTATCATTCCCATTTTATAGCTGAGGAAACTAAGTTGCAAGAAAATTGACTTACTTATCTGAGGTACCAGGGCCATTAAATGCAAGAGTGCACACAGCAGCTCTGATTCCAAAGTTCTAATTCTTTCCAAGGGTATTTTCTCATTTAGGTCGTGGATATTCCATCATCTAAACAGTGTTTTGGGCCTATATACTTTGCATGCATGTAAATTCTATTTCGTTTCAAAGGAATTCATATTTCTAATTCTCTAAAAATGGAGTGAATGGTCACCTTACCTATTCTAATATTACAATAATTGAACCTTTATATTTCTTAGTAGCATTTTTTAAAAATTATGGAATAGAAGCATGACAGAAAAAAGTGAGTCTGTTTTCTATTGAGCTCAGAAATGTAAAAATAAATATACACATAAGAATAACTGAGTTTCAAAATCACCCTTCTGAATTTCAAAACACATGGGTAGGGATAATTTTATCAGGACATAAATAACACTTGAGGTAGATACACTGGTAAATATTTGTTTCTGAGAGCTACATGCAAATCACAGTTGTGGTTTGTTATCAACAAAAGCCTAATATAGCTTCTAATGTAATGAAAATTTTTAAAACTATGACTTTATAATATGAAGTCAAATGCCAGCAAAGCCCCCCAATTAGAAAATTAAGGTGATAACATTTTCCATGGAGAAGATAATTATTCCCCAGATAGTCAATATAGTCTTTGCCCCAGTGACACAATGATTTTGTGGCCTAGAAAATAAAGAAGGCACCGGTATCATTTGTAAAATAGAACTTTTGAATCTTAGGTATCTGATGGATCTTACACTTTTAAAGGCATTCAGTTTGATGTTGTTATATTTGAAAAGATCTTTAATATTACAGTAATGTTTTCTAATATGTCTGCAGCTCAGTATTTTAACAATAAAGTCATGTTTCGAATAATGGCAAAAAATACTCGATAGTGTGTAATTATCTTTTAGTGATATGTAGATTAAATACTCATTCCCATAAAAAGTTAGATGATGATTCAGTCAGTAAGGATTTAGAAGTTTTGTTATTCTTTCACTTCCTCCTCAAACAATATCTATGGCTATTTGTACTACAATTTAATTTTTAATTCTTTTTCTCAGTTTAATCTTGCTTAGATATTTTAGTCTATATTGTAAGAACCTAGTAAATTGGTTCCTCAAAATATATGTTTACATCTTAATATATTTCTAAAAATTTTTATAAACACACTTCCTTTTAAAAATCACTATATAATTTTTCATCAAAAGCAAGAATACTTTGGATCAAGCTTGCTCCTTACTATAGTATTTTTAAAAAGTATACTTTGTTGTCTCTCTTACTGTAACTGCTACATGAGACTATCTTAAAAATTGTCAGCCCTGCCGAGCATGGTGGTGCACACCTTTAATCCCAGCACTCGGGAGGCTGAGGTAGGAGGAGCGCTGTGAGTTCAAGGCCAGCTTGGGCTACAATGCAAGTGCAAGGCAGGCCTGAGCAACATAGTGCAACCCTGCCTCAAAAAACCAGGGCTGGAAGTTTGGCTCAATGGCAGGCACGAGGTTGTGAATTCGATCCCCGGTGATGAAAAAAAAAAAAAGGTCAGTTCTAAAAAATTAAATTTACTAATGAAGACAGACTTTAAAAATTTAGACTGTTAAAAAAATAGAAAACAAAAGAAACCTTTACAATATGCCCATTAAAGAGGTCATACACATGCTTACTATGTATACATATGAACAGTTTTAATTTCTTAAATATTGGTTTTTCTTGTTTTTGTCCTCTATCATTTCAGCTCAAAGAATTAATCTTTATAGTATAATTTTTTAATGCTTAGAGAATGTTGGTGAAGAACTTCTTTTATATACAGTATTTCATAAGATAATTGATTTTAAATACATTGAAAAATACAATTTTGTACTTAAGGAATATGAATCCAATGATACAATTTTCAAATTTATTGTTAGTCCAAAACATATTTAAATAACATACTGATTAATGTTCTTTATTTAGATGTAGCAATCATAAATTAAATGAATTTTAAACATACACCAGGATTTTACCTCATATAATCTAGGTCTGTTGAGAAGTTAGGGATATTGTAATTGAGTGATAACTTAAAATCACTTGAATCAGAAATTTGGGTTTGAATAAATTTCTGTCATTTTTTTTCACTAAGGAGAGGATCATTAGTAAGTGACTTCTCTGATTCTTAGTTTGTTTATCTCTAAATACTAATAATCCCTTTCACAAGATTTTTGTGAACAATATACAGAATACCTAGAAATTACTTAATTGCAATTCTAATATACACAAGTTTTAAGATATTTTAATCAGGAATATCTTAATAGAGATTTTAACTTAATAGGCTTAGTTTTGGTATCTGGCTTCCCTTGATGTTCAGATGTTTACATTTGCTTCCTTGTAAGATTATTAGCAAAGTTCAAAATAAGATTAAGTGCATACTTTTCAAAGTCATCATAGTAACTGTAGTCTAAAACATAAATCATAGTGTTAATAAAATTAATAATTTTAATAATATTTGACATCTTTGCATAACACAGATCATTTAACTAGTCCTATTAATACGTTCTTGAACCTAGACACAAATTATCACTGGATCAGATAAAAATAGCCAAGTAGAATTTTGATGTGCTAGTGTGTCTCTGTTTCTGTCCTGTATCTGTCTCCCTCTGTCTCTCTCTTCAGAATTAGTAGTAGTATTAACTCATGGTTAAGAAAATGGCCTCATTTAAAATTTGAGAATAGCATCTTTTAATGCAAAATCTGTCAGGTATTACCTGTGTAACCATGAATACATTAGGGGTACATCTGTAAGCAGGGACCTTTAAGCATCTAATTACTTATGAAAAATAATGACAGTAGGACCCACTTCATTGAGAACGTCTGAAAATTAAATATTACATGTAAATAGCAAATATTTCATCCTGTTTGCATTTCCATGTCCACTGCGTAAAACACTTTTCCTTGAGATATTCATCAGAAAGATTTTTACTCGATTTTAAACAACATCTTTTATTTTCCCACCTCATGCATTACATCTCAAATAACATAGTCATACATTAGAAAAAGAGTCAATGAATTTGACAGCTGTCCTAATCAGTTTTCTTACAGGGTCATTCCTACAGTCATGCTTCTTAAGAGAAATGTTACTGAACAGGAATCTCCTGTTCAGAACTTAGGATCTGTTGAAGGCCATTCCTCGATGAAAGCCTGAGTTATTGAGGGGAAGACACTGACTTAGTCATTTTGATCAACCTCAGCTTCCAGTGGTGTTTTTACTGTTCATCAGAAGCATTTTTAATTAGAGCAATTGTCATGTGCCTGTGATGCTGTCACTTATCAGCGTAATGAATTTAAACTGAAGGCTAATCTTACTGTGAGGATGAGCTGATTAACTGGAGGGACTGCATTGGTAATAATTAGTTAGAAAAGTGCAGTGATGCAAATCAATAACTTGGTGCTGAGGTCCTCCCTGGGGAATCTCAACTGTAACAAAGCTGTCAAGCCACCAGGAGATGAGGATGATGCTGGTTTATATTGTTAATTTATTCTCTTTTGCCATTAATTTATATACCGAATACATGAAACTGAAAAAAAGGATACATTTGCCTTAAGAAACCATACTGAAAAGTAAATGGGTAAACTAATCACAACAGTTTTTTTGAGAGGGGAGGAGAAAGGCTATCAAAGAGTATTAGAAAGTATTGTACCGTCATCTTTATTGTCCATATTTAAGTTGCTCTAAATATTATGTTACATAAGTAATGTTATTTCAAAGTTTTGTATTTTTAAGGGAAGGAAATATTATACAGTAGGTAGGATCTTTAATTGCATGATGATATTATTGTCACTCTTACAGCCAATTAAACAGCTTACTCCATGGGTGAATTAGGCAGAAGGGAATGGTGGCAATCTTTAAAACCTTTAGTTTATTCACTTTAATACTATTAGCAAAAGAATATGTCTGCTGAGATTTTCAAAACTCTCTGCTTTCTGTTGCTAAGACAAAATACCCAACACCTCTAGCTGAATGGAAGAGGGATTTCTTTCGGTTCACAGTACCATCAGTTTCATCCCACAGGCTTTGGCTCCAAGTCGAAAAGCATTGCAGGAGGAAGGATAGAGGGATGCTGCTGACCTCATGGCGACCAGGAAGCAGAAGGTCAGGGAAAGAGCCAAAGAGAGACTAAAGGACCAGGGAAAAGAATGTTCCCTCCCAGGACATGCCTCTAGTGTCCTACTTCATCCAAACACTTCCTAACAGCGAATTCAGCTCTGCGAACCTGCCAATGGATTTAACGTGGTTGGTACCTTCATGATCCAGTCAGATCTCTCGGCTCCACTCCTGAGCATTGGTTTACCAGAGTCCAACCTCTCAGTACATAAGTATGTGGATGCGGGGGATATTTCATATTTAAACCATAGCATTCCCTTCCTTCATTTTGTTGTACAGTTCTCTGCAAACCAGCCACAGAATTTTGTGCAAAGCATACATTTTTTTAGCTCTGTTCACTTATTTTAAATGATTAGAGTTCTGTTCCATTTATCTATTACATGTAAGAAAATGTTACAAAATTTTAGAATAAAGCAAAACTGATTATTAAATGTCTAGGTTATGAATTTGCATGAGGAAGAATGAGGGAAAGCAGGGAAGGCTTTCTCTCAGGACTTAGTAACAGGTAATGAAATGGCTGGGGTCTAGAATTATTTACCCATTATCCATTGTTTGCTTACCTTTCTTTAATTATTTTGAATTCTGTCCACAGAGAATCCACTATTAATATTTCAATTTACATTAATTACAATTAAATAGAATTATTGACTCCTATATTGAATGCTCAATAGCAACACATATCAGCTATCCAATTAGACAGTACAGGTATATAATGAACAACAACCATTACCACAGAAAATACTTCCAGACCATGCTAATCTATAAACGTTGCATTCTTCTGTCTGTTGCTTGGGGTGCGATTGCTCAGAATTCTAGAACAGATGGGATTGTGGATTTAAGGACACAGATGGAACATTTCTGTTTAGGGTTCTCAGAGCGTGGAAACCCAGTTCTGATGAGATTGTTAAAAGCACACTAAGACAACCAGGCTGAAACTGCCTGTCTTCTATACTTAGTTTTGAATCACATAGGTTTATTTCCTCTTACACTGTTGAATAAAATGCAATGATGTAAGTTATAGATTGGAGTGGACTGCGATACTAATGAATGGACTGTTTGTAAAAGAAGGAGAACTTGGATATGGAGATATACAGGAAGAAGAGATGTAGAGACAGAGATTGGTGCAATATTCTGCAAGTTCAAGAACAGCTCAAGGAAAGGAAGGGAGAACCATGGGCTAGAGGTTTTCTTAGAGCCTCAGTGAAGTGCCGGCTCTGCGGAAGCTGTGGTTTACAATTTGAAACCTCCAGAATCAGGGAGAATAAATTTGTTTTATTTATTTATTTATGTATTTATTTGTACCAGCGATCGAACTCACAACCTCATGCTTGTCAGGCTGGTGCTTACACCACTGAGCTAAATCCCTAGCCCATAAATATGTTTTAAACTGTGTAGATTTTGGTGAATTTCTATAGCAGCTCTAGGAAACAAACAAATTGATCATTTTTCTTTTCAAAATCTTTACACAAAAATGGCATTTCATTTTTCAAAATCTAAATGGTAATTATAAAAGGATTTCCCAAGAAAGTGAAATGACCAAATCAAAATTATTGTTTTGTTTTGGAGATCAGAAGATTTGGACTGCTTTACTTTTAAAATTATGAATAGCTGATATGAAGCCAAAATAACTTGCCCATTTATTCTATTTTCCACTAGTTTTCCTATTTCAAATGTCTTCTTATTGTCAGAGAAATGTTAAGAATGTGTAAATCGTATCAAAATTCAATTAGTAAGTGCCACATAACACACTGAGCATTCAGGCCCACTCATGTTACTTGTGTGCATAACATTCTCCCAGTCTTGCACTAATAGCTCATTACAAATATTAGCAAATCAATATTATAAGTAGTTCATTGAATTAGTTTGATTAATGGAGACCATATATTTACTCCTATTGGAAGAAGAGAAGTAGAGAGGAACTGCTTATCAGGTTCCTGATAACCACTCAGCATCTCATTCTGGAATCAAGCTTCCTTTGACATTTCCATCTTTACATACTGTGAGATATTCTTGTCTTTGGCAAAAAATGGTAAATAATAAAAAATATATTCTACCTTGTTAAATTAATTAGATTAGTGAATTTTTAAAGAAAATTATGTTTGTCATGTTAGATTTATTTTACTCATTATATCTAAGATTTAATTGAAAATATAGGTAACTGTAGTTGATTAAAAATAGTTCTTTGTTGGTTTTTTGGGGGGTTTTGGGGATTTTTTTGGGGGGTGGTTGGGTTTTTTTGAGGGTGTTTTTTTTTTTTTTCTACAGCACTAGGGATCGAACTCACAACCTAGCACCTGCCAGACAGGTGCTTAAGCCACTGAGCCAAACTCCTGGCCCTAGATTTTTGAGGCAGGGTCGCACTATGTAGCTTAGGTTGGCCTTGTGCTCCCGTTGTAGCCTAAGCCAGCCTCGAACTCACAATGCTCCGCCTACCTCAGCCTCCTGAGTGCTGGGATTAAAGGCGTGTACCACCATGCCCGGCCTAAAAATAGTTCTTAAAAATAGCCCTGTCCAGGGTAATCATTTCTTTGTAATGTGCTATTACACCCATGACTACCAGAGCAAGCACTGTTAATTTTGGCCAAAATAATCATATTCCCATAGTCTATCTTAGAACATTCATGCAGTGTATTAAATTGAGTTAACTCTGTTGCTTGTACAATAGCCATTCATGAATAAGTGTCAGTTTAACATAGATATTTTCATATTAAAGTCATGTTAATAAGCTCTAGAACTTAATATTAAATATGAAAATAATTCCAATATCCCTACAGTTTGAACAATTTATTTTTATAATTGAAATATCGGACATATCTGCTGTTCTATCTAAGGATTCTTTTCTGTTTATAAAACAGATGACTATATTAGGTTGTTGATCATAAAATTACAACTTCATTCCATCATTTCTGAAAAGTTTACCATTAATAATGACTTTTAGAAACATTTAAATGTATTGCTTCAAGACTTTGATTTTGAGAGAGAACAATGGATGCAGCACCAAACAAGCCCAGTCTGGGAACCAGCACTGTGCAGGGGCCTCAGGCTGACTAGGAACAGCCAGACCCCAGTCCCCCTCCCGGAAGCGATGGTCTTATCCGGAGGAACACAGGCTGTGATGATAGCTATTGAGGTGAAATGCAATTGGATGCCTATGGTGCTTTGGTGTTTCACTAACATTGCAGGTCTATGTTCAGCAGTCTAATCATAGGTTCAGAGGACATTGCTAAGCAATGTGTCGTGTGGTGCGGGAGGGTCTCCTTCTGAGGGTTGCAACCATTGTTGATACCCTAAGGTCTTGTTTTGAGGTCCTATGTCATTTCCATTGTTTTGTTGGGTTGGGTTTTATTCTCTTTGGTTTTGTTTGATTATGTTAAATCCCACAGCAGGAGAAGCAATTTTAAGGATAGCAAGACATATTATGGTAGCAATTTTGGATTTACTATTGGCTTGTATTGAAGTCCTTTATCACATTCATTGTTATGTTTTTAGTGGTTCTATTCTATTCTATTCTGTTTGATTTATACTATGTCTAATGTTATCTGCAGTTATTTTGAAGACATCAAGGGGCATTATGGTAACTACTATTGATTTTGTAATGTTCTGAAGTCCTGTATGTCTTACACTGGCTTGTTTTGATTGCTTTTATTCTGTTATATACTCTTTGAAATTAAAAAAAAATTTAAAAAACACTTTAAGTTTGAGGATACTATTTAATCTGGAAATATATAGTTTTATGAAGGTATAAGCTGAAATATTGCAGATACAAAAACTGCAAAAATGTATTTAGTAGAACTGCCTTACAAAATGAAATACAAATATTAAATATACACATGAAAACAGTAAATACATTAACTATATGACAAGTGATAAGAACTATATAATGAAAAATTTGGTTGCTATTGGCATTGTATTTGTAACTACTTTGAATTACTGCATATGTATGGTATTTTATATAAACATATTTATATGATACTTAACATTTTTATGGACTAGGCACAATTATAAATGCCTTACAAGTATTATATTTCATTAACCTCTGAAAAGAAAACCATCTTAATTACTTATACAGAAATTTTTTAGTAATGCTTCTAAGATTTATTAACAATGAAATATGAAAGAGTATTATTGTTTCAGAAACAAAATTGTATTAAGTTTAATTTTAATATTTTCAAAAATAGAAATTTAAATGTGATAGATTCAACTTGAACATTGTAGTTGATAATCACATACAACCATCCAAGTCATTTCATGATTATGTGTTATATGGAATCGGGAATTATATCATTCAAATAAACATTCATATATAAAATAAAATATAGTTTTTAATTTTCACTAATAAAGAACAATTTCTCTTTACCTGAAATTTGACATTCAGAGTTTTAAGTTACTTATGGATCTACTGCACTGTGAAGATATAAATGGCAAGTTCCAGAATTAAATATTTCATTAGTTTTAAGTAACACTTCTTACAGTGTGATTTTATGCTTGCCTGTTATTTTCTATGGCTGTTGACCTTTTTATTATGCCTAACTTTTAAATTCAAGTTTACAACAATATGCATCTGTAGTAAAAATCACACACACACACACACACACACACACACACACACATATGGCATCCACAGGATCTTAGAAATTACTCTACTTAACTAAGACTGTATATTACTGTATGCTATTATGTGAAAATTCTTTTGAGTCTTCTGAATTAATCATACTTTTTTGCGATTGAAATACTTTATTTTTAATATTCCTTTTCCTCCTGTACTATATTATAGCTGACGTTTTCAGGAAAGTGATTTAACATTTGACACTAACTAGAGATGGAAAACAAAATAATTTTTTTGTGAATTACATTCATGGGTGTCTTCACACTACTTAATATGAAAAAATTTAAAGGGGTTTTTACCTGCGTAATTTATCACCATGTCAAATCTATGTGTAGTTTTGTCATGAAGTACAAAAACAACAACAAAATCTTATACCCATATGGAAAGACTGAATCAGTTTTCTGAAAGATTTACAAAAATCAGCAGGACAGAAATATATCTGGTGGAATAAACATTGAATTTAGTCCACATTAATTTTTGTAACTTACACCTTTTTTCACAATAAAATGACCTTTCTTCAGCTTAATTATGAAATTACCAAAAGGGAATGGGAACATTTCCTTGCAACTGATAACTTCAGAAGCTTCTAGGCCCTTGATTTCTTCAACAGTAGTCCCAAAGATGCAATCTGTGTTGGTTTGCACCAAAAGATGATATATTTCCATGCTATTGGCTATGCCTTTTCACGTCAAATGCCTTCTCTTCATCCCGTCTAGCCACTATGTTGCTAACTTCCCTATTGCATACCTCAAGCGATTCACCTTAGATTGTCTTCTCTAAGCTAGCATGGTTCTTAGTCTCTACCATACCCTTGTGATATGGCGTAGTCTTCATTTTAAAAATGACTTGCTTTGTAGTTTTTTTATGACAACTGTGTAAGATTTTTCATTCGAGTCGTAATGTCTTCAGCTTCTGGAAGTGGGGACTATTTATATTTCCTTTTCTCTGACACATGGTGAGCTGTTTATCCTGCTGAACAAGAGGGGAGATTTTAGAACTAATTAAAATATTTCCTAAATTGGTATTTTTGCTTCCACACATGTGGATGTAATTTTCATTATCACTTCTTTATTGTTTTTTTCCCTCATGCTGAGATAGAAATGTTTATAAACAATTTAATAATTCACATATAATCATTAATTAATGGCAAATGGAAGTAGTCAGATTCTAAAAATATTCTAAGAAATTCGACATTTTTTTCTTTAGTGATTGGTTGGTTTCAACTGCTATTTGATTTTTGAAAAATTTAGTTTCAGCTGCCCACCACCAAGCCTGGGTTTTTTACATGATTTCCAGTCAAATGTGTTAATTCAGTGCTGTCCATTTGAGGACAGCACCTAACCAGTGCGCCATCTGCCACTACAGATGTAAAAAGTTATTTCAAAGCATAGGGTGGTAAAAGGAGAATATGGCTTTTGCAGAGCTGTTTGGGAAAAAGAGACTTTAGTTTAGATATTAAGATTTTTGATGATGAATTGACCAAGAAAACTTAAATAAAAATTTATTTTATCTCTTTTTAAAATTCTCACCCTTATTCTTTTATGCTTAACTCTTGAAGTTAAATGGATTGAAATAGTATGAACACCTCTATCAACATCATTCACTTGCTGGCTAGCAAGAATTGGAATGGATATGTCACTGCTTCATGTTCTTTTAAAAATAAGCATTTCACTCAATCAGTCTGTTTTTAAAATATTTTTCCAAATTTTTTTACCTATTCACCACTTAGCAAAGATGAGTCCTAAGGAAATAAATGATCCTAATAATGTGATGACGACATAGGATATAGTTTTATATGGCATCCAGCAACATTAATTATCTCTTCCTCTAGTAACTATTTTGTAAAGTAAGCTTTTACATCAGGGTAGTACTTAAAATCATTTTGTTCACATCACCTTTCCATTCTTAAAAAATACAAAACCAAAGAAATTTTGTTAATATCACTCATGTCTATCAACACTTATCCTATTATTAGTTTAAGAAATTATCAGTTCATTTAAAAATAAAGCAACAAGTCCATTATGTTTATGTATTATGAAATGATATACATACATACATGTTTTTGTTTTGTAAACAAGATGAGCAACATGTCTTATATACATATTTTTTAAGGAGTACCAAAAATCGAATTCAGGACATCACACTTGCCACGTAGGCGCTACACCACTGAGCTAAATCCCTGGCCCAATTTTTTTTATATATTTCCTTAATGTTTACTTTAACAGAAGCTAGACTAAATCACTTGTGATTCTAAATTCAATCTGTGACAATATGATATTTGCTTGCGCCTAGAAAGAAAAACTTACCTACTTACAGTTAGAACTAAATGAGCTTGAAAATGCTAATAACTTCTTCAGAAAATTGTAAATGTTTTACTTTTTAACAGCTTTGTTGAGGAATAACTGATACTTAAAAAAAAAAAAAAACTTCCCAGGTTTAATACATGCATTCCTGAATTTGGAAATACCAACACCACAATCAGAGTAATAACTGTGTGTATCTTTCTTTTATACAACATTAAAACTTGACAAGTAGCAACTTCTAAATGGCTAAATTGCTTTACTAGACCTTATGTATCAATAAATATATTGTGCGATTTTACTTTAGATCTGTTAGTTTATATTTCCTTTTTTTGAAAATCTTCTTTATTAGTTCGTGTTAGTGACACATATTGAACACATACATTGTGGGGAGTTGGTACACATACATAATTGCATTTTGGTCCTTTTTAATTCCACTTCTTCTTTCTCTCTTTCTCCATCCCAATAGCTCTTGCCCTTTGAATATATCTTTTACTCAACCACCATTTCCTTACACCATGCACTGATCAATTAGAAAATATTAGTTCTCTGGGGATACAGTTATTCTACAGTTATATTATACAATATCAGAGAAAGAATCCCATTTGTTAACATCACTACAATGTCATGTAAATAAGTCTATGAAATCTAGAAAGCATTCAGCTTTGCAGTGGCAGAATCAGATTTCTGAAATCTAAATTTTTGCTGGTTTGAAAATTTGTGAGAGAAATTCTCATGAAGTGCTAATGCTTTATTTTCAAGCAAATACAAATATCTTTCAACTATCTTTGTGCTTAATTTTGATTTTATATCAGTTATTTCTTCAAGGCAAAATGATGTTGCCTGGAAAATATTGCTAATTCAGCTTGAATCTTAGTCACTCAAAGCTTATTACAAGTCAACACCCTTAGTGTAAAATTGAAGGAGTTAAAAATTTAAGGAGAGAAAATAGATTTCTAAATACCTCAGTGTTAATTTGTGTGTTCCACATTGATGCCTGAAAATAAAAGTAAGTGTTCAGTTACTTCCAAATGAATACATATGGGGTTTCTTTGGTGTAATATTTTACAAGAGAATTACAAATATAAAATTTGCAGAAAATTTTAATAAATTACCCTATTAATCAATAATTTCCACTGTATAGAATGAAGAGACTATCCAGGATATAACACTGTTTTATTTTGTTTCATATTTGGTAATTTTTTAAACCAAAGAGTCACCCACTGCTTTGAAAATTCTGGATACATACTTCCTCAAAGTAAGATTGAAATTGACTGGTGAGTTTTGTAATTATCATGTACACCAAACTATTTTCTAGTAGCATTGCATGTAGCATAGCACTTTGTTAGAATATATAAACAATTAAAATAGCCTTAATTAAGAACTCTTAAATAATCGAACAATCATTAAGATGAAAATCATATATTTATATTTGAAATAATTTTCTCTCAGTGGGCTGGTACAGATTGAAACGAAAATTGTTTTATTTGTACTAAGTTGAGTCATGCTTTTATAGGTGCTCTGTAAGCAAATCTATTGTATACATGTCATTTATAAAATCTTAATTTTTATTTTTCTGAAAGAAGCATTATTAGATATGTTATTCTAAGTATTCTACTCTTTCTGCATAAAAATTATATGGGAAAAATATCTGTAGATTACTGTATAGGGTTTAAATCATGTCACTGCAATTCATTATTCAAGTGAGTAATTACAATGTGAAGTAAAACTAAGTTCCACTTCCATTCAAAGACTTAAAAACTAAAATCTTATCATGCTACTACAGAAATACATTGACATAAATCTGAAATATAATCGCTGTGGTTTATCTGTGCTTTGAAATTTACAGTTATATAATCTAATATTGGCGATGTCTCAGTTTACCAAGTTATTTAAACACGTATTTGCACACTTATTCTATTGTATTACTATGTGACTACATTGTTTACTGGTGCCATATGTCTGGGTGAGTGAGGATCTCTATTAAACAGATGAAGAAAAAAGATCAAGATTTTTCCAGACCACACAGGATACTTACACAATCAGATGAAATCATCTGTGTGCTCAAAGTTCTCTATCTTTTGACTACCGTAATGAATCTCTAATTCACTAGCATAGTCAATAAAATTACTGAGAAATATTTGATAAAGAGAACTGTCTTAAGCACATTGAAGCAGCTGAATAAGCATTACTTAAAATATAAGAACATGCAAATTGTTGGTAAGAAACATGTTAACTGTGGTTGGCATTTTTTTCTGGAATCCCAAGAATTTTAGCTAAAATACATCCAGCAATTTTTTTTCTTCAAATGAGCATTGTTAAGCACCTAGGAAGATGACATGGAAATCCATCATGTCTCAACATTTCCCCAACCAACACCTTTCCCAAAATAGGCAAAAAGTCAATATTTTGTTAGACTTACAGTCCATGTAATATTTGTAAATTTGTAAAATATTATGCATAATGTATAATTTAACATTAAATTCTTAGTGGTAGTGGTTTATTCATGACATGGTTTTATGAAAATGTATTTGCTATCCCTCATAAAATTGCTATTTCCCATAAAATCCCTTCTAATTCTTAATTATCCTTCTATCTTAGCATTTCTCTATTTTTCTGCCTTAAATGAGTGACTCTGCATGTTTTTCTTTTTTGTTTTTCCATTTAGGAGATGGAAGATCAACCTTTGCAGACACATGCAGTGCACCACACTCTTTGTTGTATGTTTCATTTCTACTCTAAATCCTTTCTTCTGTTTACTGTTGTTAAGGTCTGTAAATGTGCTGTTCATTTCCTACCTTTTATTTATTTTCTGTTTGCTTTTTGAAATCATTAAATTTGTTATCTACTCTAATACAAATGTTTGGGTTGTTGACATATTGAATTTTTGTTTTGTATTTTCTCTTTCTCAGCTTACGTGTCTCATTGGTTTTATGGCCAGTCATTTCAAGATAGTATGATTTCACTTGATACCTTTTTCTCGTTCTTCATATATTGGTTCTAACCATTTGCAAATATGATTTGTCTTTAAGTCTTCATGGACTTTGAATTACTTAGACCTAATTTCTGCACTTTTAGAAGCTAACACTTCTTTTGCAAATACATGTGATTGATTGCTTTAATTCACAGCATAGGTCCTCTTATTTTTCATACCACTCCAGGCTTCCTTGTATTTATTTTGTTGTCCTCAGTTCTTTTTCCTCTCTATGATATTACTAGCTATGTTCCCATATTCCTGTTTTTAGGTTTCCTTGGGCTGAGAGCAATTGTAGCCACTTTGAAATTTATCATTTGATGGATACTTAGCAAATATACATATGTAAACACCATATTTTGGGGAAATAGATGTTCAATTCCAGGTGAGTAATATCCTATCATCTTAAATACAACCGTCCAAATGAGACATGACATCCTTTTTCAAACCCAAATTATAGTCTGTGTGTCATGTTCTTACATTCTGTCTCAGAGATCTAGTATAAGAGTCACCTAAACAATAATTGAAATCATACGTGAAACCATGTGTATCAATCAGGATACAGGATATTGTGACCTTGGTCCTGTTGGCCATGTATTTATTTAAAGAGGGCCACAGATGATTAAAAACAACTTTCACATTTGTTACTAGCCAGGGACTAATTATTAATTTTTAAATGGGTTATTGCTTATTAATGGATTGAAGATTTATGTTAAAACTAATATGACACTTCTTCAATATTCATTTAAAATGCTTAATACTAGTACAATTTTTGCATAATTCTTAGTTCACAGCCTTCACACTAGTATAACATTTAAACATTTCTTTCTAATATTGACTTTATTGACAGATTTATTAAAAAAATATAAATAGTTATACATAGTTTTGCATTTTTATCTTTGGTTTATAAGTTCTTGTTAATAAATTGTGTTATTTTGTATTAAATGTTGACATTATTTTAATTATATACTATTATTAAACATAGTAAGCATCTTTAAGTTTTTTTTCCTTTTTCATATAGTTACCAATTTTGAAGTAATGAACATAAACGAAGTGCAAATTATGGTAAATAGTGTACACTTTCTGCTTTTACAATTTTCACTATTAATGTTTAACTTCATTCCACAAAGCTCACTTTACAGCCAGGTGTGGTTGTGACACAATCCTGTAACCCCACACTCTTGCAGGCCACTATAGAAGGATTGCAGGTTCAAGTCCAGCCTGGACTACTTAGTGACTGAGTGAGACCCTGTCTCAAAATAAATGAAAAAAAAAAAAAGGCTGGGGATATAACTCACTACACAAACCCTGGGTTCAATCTCTAGTACCCCTCCACACACGCACAGCCCTTACTTGCCAAGTTTCGCACCAAGTTGATTATGTACCTTCTAAGTACTTAGCAAGCTTGTCCTCAGACTGTGTGCTACTCATTAGTCCCCCTGGGGTTTCTCCTGCATTTGAACCCAGGCTGAGTTCCCCTGATGGCTTTTGTGACCTCCCATTTTGTAGGTAGTATATCCCGGACTTCCCCCATACAATCTCTTGAACCAATTCTGCCAGTACTGCTGTATTCTATTCATATTTATCCCATCGAATCTATTTCTTTACGGTACCTTGACTAATACTCTGCATCCGTGAAAATAAAAAGAAATTCGAGGTTCTGAAACATAGCATGACTTTCCCTTACTTCAGTAATTAACTGTGAGGACCCCACCCCTCTGGTCTCTTACTCATTAGTCACTCTCACAAAGAAATTCGGCTTTTAGAGGAAGAACGAAGTAAAATGCCACGGTTAGTTTAATTGAAGATGTGGCCATTAAGTAATGTCAAGATTGTAAGTTCAGAAGGACAACAAAATCATGTAAATAGCACCATCAAATCAGGAGGTGTTTTAGCATCCCGTGCCTAATGAATATACAGAATGAATACAGGCTTGCAAGGATCATTAAAATATTGATATTTCTTGAATGTTGGGTTTTTCTATTGGTGCGGATATTTTCATGGATGTTGAAATTATTTCTGTTTTCTTCTCAGAGCATGCCATGTTTTCAGAAATAGCTTTTGTGCCAGGACTCAGATATAATCATCTGTTAATAATGTGTATTTGATGCTTTTAGAAATAGCATTTTCCATATACACTCACGAAATTGCCTGACCTCCACCCCCCAGGATTAATCATACCATCTGTGCTCACATCATATTTAATTATACTTCTCATGTAACATTTACCATATCACATTATATTAGAGTTAGTTTTATATCCCTTTTTCTTCTGCACCAAACCACGTGCCCATGAGAATACAAATATCTCATTCATCGCTGTATCCCCAGCAACAGGCATCATATCTGACATATAGTAGATATTCTTTAAGGCAGTACCTGTACAATTTTGAGAAGCCAACAAGAAAATATACGCAAATATTTTTAATTAGCAAAATATCACCTGTTACTCATCACTCCTGAATGGAAAGCCAAAGAGGAGGAAAGGATTGTGAATGGAAATGACTTCGAAGACTAACAAGATTCAAGTTCTAATGCTAGTCTACTAGAAATGTAACTGGGGTTGAACTTGAAGTTTTAGCCCGTGTTTTATCTACTGTTACCTTTAAGGCAGCCTCTAACCACCTAAGGTCAGAGTTGGTACTTTATTCCTCTGGCTCCTGGAGTCTTGCTGTGAGTGTCAACCCGCATTGGTTTTCCTATTCTTAAAAATTGGAGGAGATAGGAGCTGTAGAATGAAGAGAGATGACACCAGCATGTGGTTTGGGTGAGAATGCAAAAGTAATCCAAAGTCAGAGGAACCTGATCCCTGCAAGTTGAGACTTGGTAATTTAAAAATCACTTCCAAATGCTGTAACAGCATTCTGACTCAGGTGCTTTTATTTTTTTCTTTCTCCAAAATAATTATATGCTTTGTTTTCTCCTCAGTTATGATCCTCTGACAGGAGAATCCTACTTTTGCAATGTAATTAAGCACTTTGTACCCTCAAGCATTGACTGTCATCAATACAGTTTCATACTTGCTTACTGTTTGGTATTTTATTGCACAAAAGTCCATGATTTTTATTTTTCAGCATTTTTATATGCCCATACAGATACAATAACCTGATTTAGGCTTTCCATGTCTAGTTGTGAAGGGAAACTAGAAATAATTTTATGCTGCTTGCAAATCGGAATGTGGGGTTATGATCTGTTAACATCTTTAATTGCACAGTGTTTATTCTCCTTTGGAAATTAAACATAAGTTTCTTGATTTTCCTGTATAATAGCTCAGAAGTAGAAGTGAGAATCAATGTCTATCTGTGCATATAATTCATAGCTCATTAGCATTGCCTTAGTTATTTCATATCATTCTTTTGTCCTTATAGCCTAAACTATAGCAATACTGGTAAGGAGTCAGCGTGTAATTAGTTGGATATATTTAAAACCAATTGCATCGTTGCACATGCTGTGAACAGTAAGTGATCCACAGCACGGTGAGAAAGCACGGGCAGCAATCGTACCCCCTTACCCCCCCTCCTTTAAAGCTCAACATTCTTGACTTTTTACACATCACTGCTTGGGGAACTGAAAAACACAGAGGTTCTCCTGACATGATGACTATCGACTAAAATGGCTGGGTTGGTTAGCTCTGACTGGCTTAGGACTTACGTCTCTAAAGATTGTTTTATTTTGAAAATCAATTTTGATTTAATTTGGAGCTGACATGTTGCAGAGGAGAAAAATGGAAGAAGGAAAAGGAACGATGAGTTTTTTTTTTTTTCTCATCAAATGGGGAGTTGATAGATTTAAAGTAAGGAACCAATTCAATAGTTTTCTGATTAAAGTCAAGAAGTACATTATGTGGTTAAACACTTAATTTGAGTGGTCACAAAGTCACCATGATGTAACACTTTATTGCAGTTTTAGCTCCTGAGAAATTTGATCCTTTGGAGATTTCACTGTGCACATATTTACTAAGATCAGGCTAATGTTGTGTCAAGGTTGGTTGATTTAGTGATTATGATCATTCCAATTTTCACTTCCCATATATTTTTATTAAAGTGATATGTTTCATCAAGATGGATTTAATCAACTTCAGGCATAAAAGGAGACAGCTACTCAGTAAAAATATATGCCCTGAATCTCCAAGACATGTCTATTTCAAAGACACTTCCTTTACCCTTCCTACCGTCAACATCTTTGAAAATAAGACATATCCTAAAATCAAAGTGACCTTATATTTGTGGCAAGTAAAGCAGGAGGAAGGACATGAATATCTTTGCATGTGCCCCTTCAAACTTTATCCAAGCTACTCTTTTTTTTCTCACTTTACCTGAATAATACGTATGGTCCAGAGTACAGGGTTGATTCTGTTTGCCATTTAAAACATTTTTGACTAATGACCGTATAGGTCATATTAATGAAGACATTATATTCACAGAAACCCTTGATAGGATAAAGAAACAAAAGTACATTTGGTATTAATGAAGTAAACATGTGATATTGAAGGAATTGATATACTTTCTTTCAGAGATATAATTTCGTCATAAATCTAATAAAGGATGGTACTAGTAACAAGATTATGTTGTTTACTGAAATATATGTAATATAATTTTCATTTCTGCCATTTCCAAACATTGTAAAATGGTAGAAATTATCTGACCCTTTAAAGAGATTTCAAAGTAAGTAGAGCTAGTACTGTCCATTCATATAGTGAATACAACTATCAATGATATGTTTTTGTGTTTGTTATTGCTAATGACAATAACCAATTAGACTGAAAGCTACATCTCATTCTTTCTTTTTCCTTTTACATTTCTCTTCTTCTTTTTTTTTTCTTTTTTGTCTGAGACAGTGTCACTAATTTACCCAGCCTAGGCTCAAATTTTGGGTTCTTCTATTTCAACCTCCAAGAATGCTGGGATCATAGGTGTGTGCCACCATACTATGTCATTTTATAACAGGACATAGGGAAAATTTTTATCAATAGTAGTACACAATTTTTATCAGTAATAGTACATAAATTTGTATCTTACAGTAACTGAATATTTAATTTAGAGTAACTGAAATACATAACCTAGCAAATACATCTACATAGTAAAATAAAACACACTCTTTCTGAACTCCGTCTTTATTGAGAAGTTATATTCAAAGTTCATTATGACCCAATGTAGCATCATTCAATCTTACACTGGTGTTAAATCCGTCAGCTGTCGTGACAATCTAACTATTTGGGGTGACTTTTTGATTTACACATTATATTTTATTTCTATTTAAGTATAAGGGAGCAATATCATTCATCACCTCATTAGATTCACTGAATAGAATTTTCTACAAACATATCAAATTTTTCCAATACTATGAGCTATTATTTTTTTCTAGTTGTCATTCTTATCAAAGACTATATTAAAAAATACTAATAGAAAATGACAAATCAGAAAACATAATATCTTTAAGGAAAATCAAGTTCAGCATTCACTTCTTTATCAGGAACAGGCAGGGTTACAAGTGGAAAATATATATAACAGCTGTTAAAGCAAGATAAAGACTGATTTTTGTCACTTGTTAGGTTCCAGAAATAAGTGACCCAGGGCTGGCACTGTGTCCCTGGCCATCAAATAATTAAGCACCTGGCACCTTGATAATGGCACTCATATTTTCCCATCCTCAGTATCACCTTATGTTTAAAATTCTCTCTGGTCCAATGGTTCAGTTCATGCCAGCAGTAAAGAGGATAAGAAGAGAGAAAAATTACAGTATTCCTCTAAGGCCTTTGATGATTATTTATTTTCCTTTTTTCCAACTCCAATCATAAGTTTGGCCAGAATTTAACAATTGTAGGCTCTGAAGTATGGAGACTGGCAAAGGTGGTTTTCATTTTGGGCAAGTATTTAAAAAAAACTAAACATACCTTCCCAGCAGGAGAGAGTCGATTGGGTAAATGGCAACAGCTTCTATTTCATCGTTGGACCAATCTGAGATCTTTCAGATGATACCAGCATATCAGTGAGCCATCATAATCTTCACAGAAGGAAGCCTTCCCATCTTACTTCCCAAAAATGTTGGAAATAAATGTAACTTTCATTCACCCTCATGGCTTAATCATTCCTTACATAACTTTATGTTCACAGGATTTAATAAATAGTAATTATAAACCACATGCTTAGTAATGTACTAGCTTTTTGAAGAGTTTTAGGACGACAACTCAAATTGAATATAATTCGAACATTTGTCTAGGAATTGTTCAATACAATGGCCCTACCACCTAAAACATGCAAACCAAAATGCTAAACTAAATCTTAGCTGGCTTCATCAAAATCCCTTTTAATAGGAATAATATAAATTGACATTTTACCCAACCCTACTGAAAAAAGATTTAATTTCACGTGCTGGAATCTTACCATAAGTCAAAAGAGTTTGCTCCATTGTTGAGCAATATGTTTTCATTTATTTTTTTCCTGTGAATTTCTGTTGATTTGGAAGTTGAGAGTCCAAATGTTTTCTTCTGGTTGGAATGTTATGTAGGAGAAAGTTTACCTGGGAGATGAAGGTAGATTTCTGGCATCTGCAAGGGCACATTGCCCAATGGTAGCTTCCCCTGTAGAAGAGAATGAAGTGGTATATTTATAACTCTACATTGTTAATCGGTGTATGAATAACAAATTGCTCTTTACAAATCATTTAAAATATTTCATATTATGACAGAGGTAGCTCATTTGCTCTTAAGTAATTAAATCAACGTTTTCACAAGGTTTGATGGATGCATTATATGGTCTTGCACTCCCAAAGCAAAATGATGCGAGCAGTGCCTCTATTGATTCATATGATATTTCCAACCATTCCACTTTACAGCAGTTAATACTGCACAGGTGAAAGCGCTATAAGCAAATTTCTGGTATTCATTTTTCTATAATGAAGAATATTGTTTTCCAATACTTGGGTATTATTTTATCACTGTCACGATTAAAATTAATTTAAGCATTTATTTCCTTGTGTCTGGGCATCAAATCATATTTGGGGAAAGAACACGAAAACATTGAATTTTAGTGGTCCATAAAAACGCATATGGTGTACCTTTTGCCCTTTGATCTATTTCCAAAGACCCAAATATTTCAATAAAATTTTCAGGTACTTCTGACCATATTGTCTCAGCAATGATTCATTCTCTTGAAACAGAAATTTGATGCCACCTCACTTCTCTGATTAATTGTTCCAAATGATATGTTAGGTTGTCCCAAATCTACTTGCCACTTTTATGTGGCACACAGGGAAATGAGAAAATGGTTATTAAAATTTTAATTTCATTCTCAATTATTAAAATGACTTCTTGTGGGACGATGTTTTATTATCACAATTTGCCAGAAAACCTTTCATTATAGTTACACATATGCCATTTTCTCTCTGCCGTGATTATTTTTCTAAGTACAAAATTACATTTTTCCCGATCACTTTCACATAGGTGTCTGGTTTTTTTTTTCTCAGCATTTGAGAATGTGTGAAGAGAAAATTAAATAAATTTCTAATCTAAACTAATAAAGCATTGTTAAGAATTTCCTGTGGTTCTCTTCACTCTTCCCCAAAATGCTGCTACTTATGTCATAAGATAGCGATGGCAATGATCGTGTATTGCCTAATGATACATAATTTACAGTACTGGAGGGGCAACAAAGGAAGACAGTGGATGAAACAGAGGAAAAAGAAAGTACTCAGAGACTGAGAGAATTGCCTGAAAGGCTTTTGGGTTGCTTCTCCTGTATCATTGCTCTCAGTTCGCCCAGTTACATCATCGCTGTGGTACCAACAACCACAAGAAAGGTGGAAGCACCGTGTCAAATTGTGGGGCACAGCATATCACTCCTTCTACTTTAATGCCCACATAAAGTAAGCAATGTTTTACAATTATTGATGAAAAGTATCAATCATCTCTAATTCTACTTGCATTTCCAGGCATTTTACATGTGTATTATTAGACTAATCAATAAATACATAGAGGTTCTAAGCCAAAAAACAAAACAAAACAAACCTCCCTGGTGCATTCTATGAGTGCATTTATTAGGATCAAGCGGAAATAAGCAAGGAGTTTTTAAAATGTGTTTATGAAAATACATTGTTTTTGTCTCCAGGTTTAAATTTCAGGTTCCCTTTGTCAGGTTACTAGTTTTTAAACCAAGAATATTACACAATGAGGAAAAATCTGTTATTACATCTTGGAAGACTAATTTTAATTAAAATTAACATGGATTTAAAGATAATTTATGCTTTGAAATCGAAAATATTGAAGAAATTTAGACATACGACCTCCTTGGAACATAATTTTTCTAAACTGTGTACTGGAAATTAGGGATGGATAGGGTCACTAGTTAAATGGACGATGTTAAAAACAATGAACTGTCACCCTCAGGGGAGAAGCTGGCGCTTAGGAAGCTCAGCGGCGCTGGTGGTTTAACATTGCCAGGGTACAAAGCAACTTTTCATTGGCCATCGTCCTGCTGTGGGGCTCAGGTTGGATGGTGGAGGTTTGGCTTTGTGTCTGCCCTGGAGCACTCCCTGTTCCCCACCGTCAGGGTGAGATAGGGGTCCGATTGACAGAAAGAGGCCAATAGCCACGCGCATGGCACAGGTGTCCCTGGGTGTTCACGGCGCAGCCAGCAATTCTGCGTGCTCCGGTGCAAGGAAACTCAGCGCCCACGCCGGAGGACACCGGGAGCATCTTCCCCACTGGGGCCCAGTCTTGCGTCGCCTTTTCGGGATAGAACGTGAAGGTCTTTGCCATTCAAGCGACATTTGGTTTCAAAACCAGAATTTTTAGAAAACCAAAAAGAACTATAAACGTTCCTTTGTGGATAGCAAAGCAAGTTTCCCCAAATCCTGCCCGGATCTCCCCACGTTTCTCAGAGGCCCTCACCCCGGCGGGGAGGAGGCCCGCGAGCCGAAGCTCAGAGCTCTCACAGCCCCTGGGAGTCGCACTCGCTTTCCCCACCAGCCCTCTGACAGTCAGACGTGTGCGCTCACTTTTAGGCCATTTCTGAATTAAATCATTGATTTTCCAAGTTAATGGAGAAAATTGGCGAAGCAATCTTGGCAGTTTCCCTGAACTTCATGCTGTAGACTTGGAGGGCTTTCTGGTGAAAGTGCTCCTATTCTCATGGCAAAAATTAATTAATTAATTAATTAGTATTTATTTAGGACCACATGTTATCACTAAAAATAAAACCCTCTCATTTGTTTCATCTGATTGATGAGTATTTTATACAAACTATGTCAGAAAGTAATAGTGCGTTTTAACCTCTTTCATGGGCTGGGGATATAGCTCAGTGGCATTGCGCCTGCCTGGCAAGTGTGAGGTTGCAAATTCAATTCCTGATACCAAAAATAAATAAATAAATAAATAAATAAATAAGCGAAATCTGTATAAAGACCTTGACTCAAATTAACTTTACCTTCACTCTTGCTGTTAAACTGTATCATATGATATATATATATATATATGATATCTATATCTATCTTTATCTATATCTATCTATTTATCTATCTTCTCTTTCTCTCTGTCTCAGAGGGTGGAGGGAAGGAATGCACCTGACTGCTATGGAGTATTTCTTTTAGTTTTGTAATGAGGTGCTCCCTATTTTCATATATATAGGGAAGTGGTTTGGAAGACCAACACCTGAACAAGTAAGAATGTCACTTACTGTGATCAAACACTTCCTTTTGTGGATTCAAGTTATGAATTTAATTTTCTTGTGATTTATATGGATTGTACAGTTTTATACATCTTTGAAATTTTGGAATAATAAACAGTATTAATAATAGTAAATAGTAATAATGTTCACTGAACTAAATAAGTGAAGTTATACCTTAGACTAATATCTTTAATAAATCTTTTATCACTTCTAGGTTTTATATTCTCTAACTGTGCTTACGCATTATAATGATAAAAACTTGGAATTGAACCTATCATTAAATTCCAAGGAATTAGCGTAGTGTACAGTAGATAGGCTTTTAGAGTTGTATTTTGACCTGGGAAGGATTTTAATAGAATTTTCAAAAAAATTTTTCTAAACTATTCGTGTATTTTTCTGTAGCTGTAATAAATGAATAACATGTAATCTAAGAATAAGGGAATGTACTCTATGAAAAAATTATAGGCATGTTACTGAGTCACAAAGACCATTTAAATGCAATCTCTGTTCTTAAAGTATACTTTTACCTCTTAAGGATCCTTTCTTGGTAAAGTTTTGCTTACAGTCATACCAGACATGATACCTAAGGGAGTGACGGTGTTAACATTAGGAACTATTAACACATTAATCTTGTTTGATAATTGCCTCTATGATGCACAGATTCACATTTGACAGATTGCTAGAGTTCTTTCATATTCCATTTTGAATCACAAAGACACAAACATTATAGAGACATTGTAGATTGTGTTCATGTTTCATTGACATTTTATGTTGTTTTAAGTCTGTCTTAACTCTTTGAATTTTTCTATACTGTTACGTGTCATCATGATTTTGTTTGAAATTATTTCAATGATGGAAAAGGAAAAAATTGTCATGTTTCCTATTATCAAGCACCCTAATACCAGTGTTACCTTAGTGACACAAAACAAACAAAAGCTGTACATATTCAGCCATCTACAAAATCACCTAATTAGTTTTTCTTCCATCTTACAAAGATATTTGCTATTTTTATAAAAGATGCACAAGCTTGACTCTATACTTAATGCCCAAAGTTAGTGACTGTCCATTGGTAACTCTGTGATCTTAGATAGAATCCATAAAAATATTCTCTATTGTTGTGCTGTTCAAACCCCATAAAATAAAAATGAATATTTTCCCCTTAAATATGTTAATTATTATTAATGGAACACTGAAACATTTTTCTAAAATATGTATTGACTAGGATTAATGAACCAGCAAGACTTAATCAAGTTTTCAATAATCTAATTCTTTCTATGTGTTAGCATAGCAAGAAGAAATTATAAAAAGCAGGATTTTATACTTTTTTTTTATTTTTTGTACTGGGACTCAAACTCATGACCTCACGCTTACCAGGCAGGTGCTTGTGCCACTGAGATAGATCTCCAGTCCTTTTTACACTTCTTTATTTTTTTTTTTTGAAAAAGCAGGATCTTAAATGGAGAAGAAACTGTTCTACTCGATGGGATAGTCCCCAAATATTTATAAAAATAGGGACATGATAAGCCCTATAATTTGCAAATCGTATCCTGGTAGGACAAAATAACATCCAGGAAAACCACACCATTCTAATTTGGCAATATCCAATTTGATATAATAGAGGTAATACATGGAATATTTGAAGCTTAATTAGTATTTTAGTTTCCTAAGAGAAATATTATTCTTCTTACTGAATCATTGCTAAGAATACATCTCATAGAGACATATGCTTATGCCCTCCTAGACTGTAATTTACATTTTTAATATTTGCAATTTGCAGTGAGCACTATCATTACCTTTTATTTGGGGTGGTATACTGAATCAGTACTCTTAAAATTTTAAGAAAAAAACCCCATATTTTGTAATGTTCTTCCTAGAGTACATTATACAGTGATGTATTTTACTATCTGCCAAAACTGCTCTCTTTTACAGAAGAAGATAAATTGTTCCTTTTCTCTGAGCAGAGCCTTTTTGCCATAGCCGGTGGGATTCAATACCACTGATTCTTTTTACAATCTTGGTTTAGAAAATTAAAGAAACTGGAGTAGCACTGCTGCCGACCATTCACGGCTAATACATCTTGTCGCGCATGGCTGAGGACAAGTGCCCTCCAGATTAAATTTCACTGCTCTGCACCCTGCATTTTCATAAAATATAGTCCTAACATAGCTCCATGAATATCCCAAGCATAGGGTTTAATTTAAACTAACATGCTTGAATCACCCATTTAAATAAAATGTTTGTAATGTTCCAAAACTCTTTTATAAATGTACCTTCTTAAAATAAAACAAGCAAAGATTATAATTTCAAGTGACAGAAAATGATGTCTAGGCTCAGGGATAAGTACAGCGCTCTTCCGGGAAGATTTCCTGAGTTACCTTGGAACTAGATACTGGTTTCTGAATATTGATTCGTGACAAGGGAAAGAAGCACTGCCAGCCCGTGCTGCAAGTCACCAAGTTCAGCACCCCTCCACCCAGGATCCGCAATGCCCCACTGGCCAAGCAGCCACTGCGTGGTCGTCTGAAGGGCCCTGGAAAGGTCACCTGTTTGGTGGTGTTCTATTGGAGAAGCACCCTGCCCAGTTTTCAATCACAGTGCTAAGGTAATCTTTGATATGTGCTCCGAAAACAAATCTTCATGAAATAATAAAGTGTGAGTTCAGTGCAATCAAGAGTAAAAGGGAGTCTGGAATGGATCAAAACAGTCCCATTAAGGAGGTATCTATTGTGAGGTGGATATCTACTTTATGAGCTTTTCTTACTGCAAGAAGTATTCTATGTATCTAAGGAAGCATTTACTATTGTTTTTAATTTTTTTTTTTTTTTTTTTTTTTTTTTTTTTTTTTTTTTTTTTTTTTTTTTTTTTTTGTACTGGGGGTCGAACTCACAACCTTGCGCTTTCCAGGCAGGCACTTACACCACTGAGCTAAAGTCCCGTTCCTATTTTTTGAGACAGGGTCTCACTATACAGTTCAGTCTGGCTTTGAACTCACTTTGTAGCCCAGGCTGGTCTTGAACTTATAACTATCCTCCTGCCTCAGTCTCCTGAGTGTTGGGGAATTTACTATTCTTATATGATAATTAAAACAAGTCACTGGAGTAAGCATCTGATGTTACAAGTTTTACTTCTGTGTGTGTGTATGTGTGTGTGTCTCAACATTAATCTATCACTTCATGCCTCATAATGATAAATGCTTATTTTAGCAACTAATCATAGGAATTTTGGCCATGTAGAAATAATGATAAATTCACGATGAACCTAATAGCTAAAGGAGAAAAAAATCAATCAACATTCTAATACTGTGTGCACTAGTATACTGTGAGTCAGCTGGAGGGGTAGTGTGAGCCTTATTATTAGAACAGTAGTCATAGAATGTCTTATATGTGGGACCCTATATGTGTGTAGGTCATTTTAGTGAATTACACCAAATGGTCCTCAGAGGGATTCATAGATATTCATAGATATCGAGCCATCATGTAAACCTTTATTGTTAGTAACCCTTTCTGTAACATGATCAAAAGTTATAAAATTGAGTCACTTTGTATGCATTGTTCAGTGTATCAAAGGTGAGAAAAATGATCGAATATATTAATAACAGAATCTATTGAACACAAATAGTAAACATAGAGTAATTTAATACTGAAGTACTTTAATAATTATAGATTAGGTATTATTATATATAAATATTTTAAATTAATTTTATATCAATTTCTAAAACTATTAGATAGCTCTATTCCCTAATGGAAGCAGGAGATAATTTATTTCCAAAGAGCAGGTTAGTGATTGTAGCTTTTCCCATAATGTATAATTATTAGTTATTCAGGTACATTAATAGATGTATACTTTCTTGTCTCTGAAAAGTTCAACCAACATGTGAATTTTATAGACATAGCAATTTGATTGATGTGTTATACTAGTGTAATAGAAAATAAAATTAAGTTGGAATAAATGTCAGGAACATGATTTCTTTACTGGGTAGAAATAAAAATGTGAATTAGTTATCCATTATGGTTTAACAATGCTATTTTTCTATTAAAATAAAATGCCAATGTTAAATATCTCCTTCTCATTATAAACCACTTTTCTATTTAAGTTTTAGGCAACTCTTTACTAATTACTAACAGACATTTTTTCTGTGTTTAGAATTTGTCAAGTCATTTCAAGTAAGTTTTTTCCTAGTGTCTCACAAATGTGTGAAATTATTACCTTAAATATTTTCTAAAGAAAACGCATACACACGCACACACACATGTATATACAACTGAGAAATAGAATGGTCAGACTAACTTTCCTAAGAAAACATATGTGATATTTGGTAGAATTGCAACAGTAATCCATATATGCTGACTTTACTTCTCGTCTAGTCATTTTTAATATAGCTATGTCTGATCAATGGAATTCTACCCTCCTGTTCATGTAGAAGTTATTTTGCCTAATATATCTATAGTGTCCTTTACTAATAAAACACATTTTATTGTGTTTTATAGATTGAGGTTTTCTATGGAAATGACATCTTAATGCTATTAATTAAATAATAAATAGATGATAAGTAGGAAAAAGAAGAGTAAAAAGAGAAAAGAAATGAAAAGTTATGCATTACCCAAATAAAATCTTTAGGTCAGGTAGAGTTGTGCTGAGTCTTCTCTACACATCTCAAAATTTATGCAAACTTTAGCAAATGCCTTGAAGAATAGCTAGCTTCTTTTACAAATGGCATAATATAAGACGTACTTGTCAAGTGCCTCTCTATTATTATCTGTTTTGTAGAAGAAAATGAGTCAAATATGGAAATGCTGAAGCAGTCTAAACTGTACCTAGTTACATGGATAAGAATTCATAGTTTCCCTGATCAATCTTTGATCTAACACTGTTAGTTGCTCAAAGATCAGCTTTGGCCCTGCACTTGCTAATCACTGAGGTGATGGAGAGGAATAAGATACAACCAAATATTTCAGAGTTCAAGGTCAAGAGAGAAGGCGTAATGTACAGTGACAAAAGCACAAAGTAGTGCTATCTTGGGGGCTCAGTACAGAAGCATCCAGTCCAGCTAAGACTTCGTTAGAAATCTGATTCTGGAGTTGAGGGAAAAGGTGACATGAGTGTGAGTAAATGTGAACAAGTGAGAAAGTAATCTTACATTCCAGACACCTGAATTATGGTAAAGGAACTACTGCGACGTGTATAGCTTTTGAGAGAGAATGTATACATGAGTCAAAGAACGCAATTATATATTTAAAAAGAAAACACAATAATAGAGTTTTATAGTGTGATAAAAGGACAACTTATCATTTGAATGGAGAGACTGTTTTCATTGAGGGGACACAGAAGAGTGAGGGCATTAACTGGGTTACTGGTAAACCTTTAAAGTGAAATATGCAAATATGTTGCTTTTATAAAATATGTTTTCATGTTAGACTAGAGTAAAAGACTCAGTGCCTAGTGAACACATATTTATAGATTTAAGAATAGATATTAAAGAAAACCTATAATTTCCCCAAAAAGTCAACATTGAACCTATTGATTGAATATGATTTGGTTCTTGTTCAGTTTGTTTTCTGATCAGAATTTTGGGAAGAATTGAGTTTGTGAACCTAGGTAGCACTGTCAATTCTTCCATGCTTTTTACTATTCTTCAGAGATGTCTAAAAACCATTTATCCTGACATGACATTATTGTTTGGACAAGATCCAATCATTATTAAATTATTATTAGATGAGGGAATTGCTTTGAAATCCAAATTTTAGGCAATTATTTGTAAGGATAAATTTCATGTCACTGTGAAGCAGAAAAGTGATAGTTCAGATTGACATACCAACCAATAGTTGCTTCTAGAGAATTTTATGTATTTTGTATAATAGTACACACTTTACAAACAATTCCAAAAATTTATAATAATAATGGCAAAGGACTTTTCTGTTTGTTTGTTTATTTTGAGACAGGGTTTCACTATGTGGTCACTATGTGTGAGCTCAAGGCTGGTCTTGAACTCACTATGTAGCCCTGACTGGCCTTGAACTCATGACAATCCTCCTACCTCAAGCCCCCGAGTATTGGGATTACAGATGTGCACCTCCAAGAGGACTGTTCCTTAAGCAGAAAGCTATTAATACCATCTTACGTATTCAACAGAAACCAATTCTTTTGACTGTAAATAAAAAAGTAAAGCATATTCAATTTAAAAGTATAAGCACTAAAAGCAAAATTATAATTATGTCTTCTCCACTTAAGAAATTCCCGCCCAAAGCTAAATGATGCCAATTCTACAAGTATGAAATAATCTCCAGGCTACGAAGAAGACAAACATTGAAAAGTAGTACAATTGAAGGAAAATTTCAGCCCCCAAGTGTTGAGAACAATCCCAAATTTCTTGAACTCCATGACTTCATAATTTATTGATAAAAGTGAACCTTTTAAAGGTTCATCTTTCTGCAACCGTCTGCCTTTGAAAGTTAACTCTACTATTTTAAAGCACAGATACCCCTAGAGAATGACATAGTGTTCTGGTATAAATCCCATCATTTTCCTCTAAAGAGTCTAAAGAGATCCACATACAATAGCAGTTTAACATTCTTCTCCTTCTCAAACCAGAACTATTTTAACTTTAGAATGATTTTGTACGTGTGATAGTATTAATCTCTTGCTTATTCATTGATGAAATTGATCAGAGCGGAGTCATCCAAAGGAACCCAAATGAAGGGTTTATGTACCTAAGGAAGTATGTCAGAGTAATGCTTGGGTCTGGGAGATTGAGGCAGGAGGGTGACAAGTTTCTTAAAGCTTGCGATTAGTATTTAGAACATATTTTAATCTAAAACCTCATTACATGTGATCTTTGTATTCCACATTAAATCAGATCTGAGGAATTAAACTTATTCAAGTCCAAACAAAGCATTTATTTATTTCCTCTATATTAATAAAAGTGTGTGTGGGGTGTTTAATGTGACCACTGATAGAAAGGATTTGTTTTTAATTACCTCAATTCTATTTGATGCAGGAAGACATAATGAATGTAGATCTTTGTTACTTCTAAATTTATTATACAGCAGGTCAACACATTAGGAAACATGCAAATAGTCACTTGTGAATAACTCCTACCACATTTGGCTTTTCATCCTAGGGCCTGGCTTCATAAAATACTAGTTGTGTTTTAATTTTTTCATCTAGTCTGTCTCCCCTATGCTGATGACCTCAAGTAGGAAACATAATTTTGGTGGTAGAAAAGCTTATTTAATGCATGGAAACATTTCAATGAATTCCATTTCTGTTTGTGCTGTTTTTTTCCTGCTTATCGCACAGCCCTTCTTCCGCTCTTCTGGGGAAAGGCAGCCCTTATTGTTTCTCAATTTTCAGACCCTGCAAAAGTAATTGCAAAGTTTATGAAGTCAGTCACAAGAGGTATATTCACATTTGATTGATTGTTTTGGAGAGTTCATCGTTTGGATTATACCATATTTTCTTGAACTATTATGCAGTCTCCGGTCTACTTACAGTTCTTTAGAGCAGAGAGGAAATGTAGTTGTGAGACCACCTAGTTTAATTGAACTCATTCAGAATGCTATTCAGATTATGGTCTTTTCCTTTATCAATTGCACAGATATAAAAATTTATTGAAATGGTGGCATAGTAGAAGCAATAACAATATTAGTAACAATTTTCAGATAGAAGGAAAGTGAGAGAAAGAGAAACAGAAGGCTGTATTGCAAATCTTTCAGGTATAAGGCCAATTGCTTTGTAACTAATTGTCTCTAGACATTACAGCAATAAACAAATTTGTTGCCTTGATGCTAAAATAAGACATTTGAAATTAGGCAAGGTAAAGTGAATTGTGATAGTATCAAAACTAATGAAAAGGTTAAAATTTGTGGAGAATGTCTTACATACTTGAGCTAAAGACTATTTTGTATCATTTTGTATAATTCTCAAACTAACCCTATGAGGCAGGCATTATTTTTATACCTGTAGAGGTGAAGAAATTGTTATGAATGGGTTTTAAAAAATCACCAGTATTAAAAATTACATAAGTCATTTAGCAAGAATCCAGAGCTGTGACTCAAACTCAGTAACTATTATGAGAAGATATTTCAGAAGGCGCAACCAAACATTTTTAGATTTTTGCTATATTTTCCTTGATAAAACTACAATATTATGGAACTAAATAACATGAGTAAATTTTGTAGCACAGGCATGTGGTTTTAACTATGTCTTAAACACAAGAAGGTAGAATAAAGTCATAGCCAGGAAAGTCAGGGCTACTGATTGCAAGCCATTGTTTATTTTGTTTTCTACCAAATGCTGTTCACTCCTCTCTCATTTTTAATGCATCATATGAAGTTAATTAACTCTTTGTTCTGTTGTGCATAGCCCAAACATTTGCTGTTTTTTCTCATGTGTTATACCTTTTCAAGACCTGCGATTCAATATATTCCCTTTCAATTCACATAGCTTTTGGGTGGGGGATATCTTGAACTCTTTTATTTTTCCCCCTTCTTCAGTTCCCTTACACATTGTCTTTTTGTTTTGGTCTGCTGTCTGTCTACATTTCTCATATGTTGCTTTCTTGATTTTGAGGGAGGAGAGGGTATACCGGGGATCAAACTCACAACCTTGCCCTTGCCAGGCAGGCGCTTGTGCCACTGAGGTAAAAGCCCAACCCCCTGCCACCTTCTTGTAAATATCTTCATGTCCCGTTGTCTGAACACCCCGTCTGTGGCCAGTGGCATTGCACTACTTCTACTCACTCCACTGAGCCCAGCAGGCTCCCCATACTAAAATCACTCTGTCTGGTTTCTTTTGTTCTTGCGATGACATGGAAAGGTCTGAATTCCCTCAAAGCTCCTTCCAACATCAGTGTTAAAACTGTCCTCTCTCACAATGTCAGAGCACTTTTCGTTATCCCAGACTGCATGAGAGCTCTGCAGTGGGACAATGTATTCATCTGTCAAGACAATTAAGAAAAAGTTTAAAGAAAGTAAATCATTGAAGTACACCTTTGCAAACATCCTTTGCTTGGCTATTGAATTATAGCTCAATGGAAGTGGAAGTTGTTGGCTATCCCTTTAACATGTAATTTACAGTTATAAGTTTTGTCTATGTTTGTGCTGATTCTATCTGAAATGCCTTCTTCTGACTGTCTTCGCTGTCAGTATTTTCCATTTTAGAAAACACTACTTTTGAAGGCCAATCTCAAATGTCAGCTGATGGTTGAAGTGTTTCTTAGCTTCTCCTCTGGCAGAAGAAATGATGTATCTTCAAATTCTTTTGCATTCTATAGACATCTGGATTAGAGGATGTAGTAGCCTGAATGGAGGGTAACACAACTGACCATCATCAATATGAAATTTTGAGCTGTTTAAGTTGAAAAGCTTCTTTTTACTATCATAGCCTCATCACCTGGTATTAGTAATTGAAGATCAGCAGAGATTTGGATAATTTACTTACAGTATGTTTGTTTAACTCCTCCAAGAAGCAGTCATCAATGCAGGATTGGATTGCAGTATTTGTCAGGGAAAGGCTTGAGAAAGATAAAGGAAATGGAAAGGAGAGGGTATCGAGAGAGAGTGACATGGGTTTGACACTTGTGTGAAAGATGGAAGGAGGATTGAAGAGGAGGAGTTTCAAAATGCGGTACAGTTCAGAGGCAACCTTGTTCCAAAACAAAATTGAGAAGAAACCTACTAACGTGAGAACTATTACAGCTCTAATACCGCCAGGCCGAGTCATGGACCAGAATAAGCCTTGGCCTTGCTGAAAATATCGTAGTGGATGTGAAAATGCACAGGGTATTTTCATAAAGGCAGGTTTCACTGGCTGCCTTCCCAACCAACACCCAGTGGTTCCAGGGGAACCTTTCTCTCTTCAAGCTCTTTGGGTATTGGAGAATAAGTGGGCACCTTTAAAATCATGTTTTGAGTACTATCAAGTTAGGAGGCTAAGGATACAGATTTTTGTCTTGCTGTTAGCACTTACACAAACGACTTCTGCGCATTATTGTTGTACTCTAGATTTCCTTTTTATTTCCATTTTAAAGGAAATATAAAATGCTACAAGTAGAATTATTCTTCACAAGCCCAAAACAAATACACTATTAGGTCTTTCCTTTTATTACAATTATATAGTTATTATTTCTTCCAACTTAGATTTTACAGAACCAGATACTAGCCTTAAGCCATGTGTGGCAACTTCGGGCATTGGTTTTTCTTTTGTAAGTTGCTTTATTAGGAACTCATTCCTCATTAGAAGACTCTAATGAAAATAAGAATTATAATTAATCTTGAGATTGAAGACTAAAATGAAACATCTAGAACTTTGTATTAAGTTAATTTAGCTAATAGGTTAATGTGTTGTTCAGTTCTGTATTACATTTTCCTTTGTAAAACATAGTTCTTAGTATTTTGGAAAGAAGAATGAAAATAGCTAGAAAATGCTTTAGTACTAATTGACCATATATCGTACAACATATTACACACAGGGTTTATCCTATCCACCTACTCTGCATTAAGTAAATATTGCCACAAAAAAATGCTCTGTGATAACTATAGATGCTCAGAGGCTTTCAAAAATAGATGTACATTGAAGACACATATTTTCAAAGCATTTTTAAATTTGTGGCTAAGGAGTCAATTGAGCTTTGCTGAAAGTTGTCTGGTTTCGGAGTTGAATTACTGGGATCATGATGCAATATGGAATATATTCTAAGAGCCGACTGAGCTACTCATTTTTGTGTTTGGATGAGAAAACTAAGGTACAGATTTAAATCCTTTTCCAGTCTTCAGAAACTCGTAAGTCTTAAAAAGCATAAGATGGACATAAACTAATCACACAAGCAGTATGTGTTTTAGGGAAAAGGAATTTTCAACTATCGGTATTTCAAGCCAGAAAAAAAAAATTTGACATAGTAATAAAATATAATACTTGACCCTTTCAGGAAATCTTGCCACTTGTATTTTTACACCATCCTTTGGTCTATTTCATCAGGTGACCAAGTGAATCCTATGAAGATTTTTCTGTATAGAATGCATCCAGCAGGTTAATAAAAAACAGGAACCAACGCATGTAATAAGCAGATAGCTTTTAGAGCCAGGGATTCTTCTAACCCAGGAGAAAAGGAAGTGTTACAGTGTTGCTAGACACAGTCTGCGCATGAAAAACTGTAAGAGACCTCAAGTCTCCGTGAGTCATTGGCGTCCTGATTTAGCTCACTTGTTCATGCAGGCTGTCAAGGGGAATCAGCAGAGGGCACAGGAAGGCCTGTGACAGGATGCCACTGAGAAGAGAGCTAATTGGGATCCAGCCGCTGATGGATGTGTGAGAGTCAGGGAAGAGGTGGGCCAGTTAATGGAATGTACAGGCTTCAGGGAATTACCTTAAAAGTGAAATCATGCAATTACCCATTGGTCACAAAGTCAACACCTGTGATTCTTTTCATTGCATTGAATTGTTGAAGAAAAAATGATAAGAAAATAATGAAAGAATTTAATGGTCATTATTTCAACTACATGGGATCGTGTTTTCCTTGAGTACAAATCCTTCTTCATTAAATAAGTGAACAAAAATAAAATAGAAAAAAAATGTGCAATTTCATACCCTCAGCTTCCAGTTTTCCTGTATCAATTCTCTCTCTCTGGGCTTTTCAGTGATTTCTCCATTTAACAACTTTTGAAAAGTAGGTTAGCACCACCCTTCTTAATTTTTAAGGTTGCAGGGTTCTAGAAAGGTATGACAATCTCAAAGCCCATGATTAGGGACTGAAAGGAAGCAAGTGAAGCTTCATCGAAAGCAACTAATCCCATAGTTCCGAACAGAGACTATTGTTCCTCCGTGCACGGTCAGCATGGCAGGTGGTCTCTAGTGATTTGTTAAAATAATCTCTGTGTTGGGAGTTTTGGAAGGCATGGACAAAATTATATTTTCTGCAATTACATTTAAATAGGCATGATTTTCTTTATCTAGAAGGTCGGAACCCCAATGTTTCAGGAAGGAAAAGAAGATAGCGGTACCAATATTTATAAACTTTTTGATTGCATCAGATAAACATTTAAATTAGATGAGATAATTTTTATTAAAAATAATTCAGAACATAGAATCGGATATGAGTGATAATCATAAAATGTTGCTCAATGCTGTCTGCGTTATAATAATACAGCATTAGAAAGATGAAATGAATGTCCCAAAATAAGAAAGTGATTAAAGTGTGGTACACACTGCACCACTAACGTGGGGTTCTTAAACTCAGCGGGAAGCCCCGGATTCTAGGAAGTTTATTTGGAATGAGCTTGCTGCTCTTCCACTGTTAATTCCTTATTCATTCCATCTCTTTGCTCGGGCCTGGGTTTGAATCTTGCATTCATCAGTTGCTAAGTATGTACCATTAGAAAAGTCCCATCCATGGCTTCTCCTAGACTCGGTTTTCTCCATTTTGGAAATGGTAAAAACAGCAGTAACTACCCCTAGTGAGCCAAGATCATGTCACAGCTACACCTAAATCACCATCTCAGTGAATATCAGCTTTTCACTCTCATGAAGATCATGATGTGAATCATTTCTTTGGTAATTCTGTTTTATGTGAAAAATGTTCATTGACTTCATCTTGAAAGTGACTCCTCACTATTCTTAAACTGTGATTCTTTTTCCAGTGAAACCTAGCTTCTGTTTTTTACCCATAAAGACAGTCCAAATCTGGCCAATTCACTTTCTACTCAAAATCTGCCAAGGCAGAAGTTTCCCTCAGTAGATATGCCTCCCAGCATCTTTCCCTGAGTGCAACTGCCGGTTCCTTCTTACGGCTTTACTTCTAATGTCATGTTTCATCCACTTTAAACAACTTGGTAAGTGTTTACTCTTTCCCATGTAAAATATGCAGCCCCTTACCAGTTTTTAAAGTAGTGCTTTCCTCTATATCTCTAGAGACTGGGAGTACTCAGGCCCACTAACATTAGCAGGTCAAAGTTTACTCATTCACTAGCAGTTCGCTCAGTGATCCTGGCTTTGTGTAGGCCTTCCTTTCTGGACTTTCATGATATTGATATAGAGGAACAAAACTTCCAACCTACTTGATGTCCGGTACGAGTTCTCATTCTCTAAGGTTCAAGAATGAATTTTAGGAACAACAGAGGTTAAGAGCAGAGTACATTTATTGAGAGAAAGAATGGTTCTGTCTGAGAGAGAGACAAAAGGGGTCCTGAGTGGGTTGCCAATGACTCTGTCTTTTCTAGGAACTTTAGTAGAGCAAAATCACAAAATGAAGCAGGTCTAATGCGGGGAAAACATGGGAACTCACAAGGTGGGCATGAGGTGGGACAGAACTATAGCCAACCAGTAAGAGTAATCACTCAGGTAAAATTGATGAAATCAGGGACAAATGGGGAAGTGAGTCACATACCAAGCCCATGCTTAAGGAGCAGTGGCTCTTCCTGTAGGGGGTTGGGACAGTGACTCCTGGCTTCCTCAGGGTGATAGAGACCCATTTAGAATATCAATTCTTGATGCTTATCCTTAGGATGTGGGTGTATTTGATTTATCTTTTGTCTTGAGGTCTGGCCCACAGTGGAGGTTTCTGTCTCCCCACAATTGCAAGGTATCTCTACCCACTCCTTTGAGGGTCCAGCTTTGTCCAACAGCCTATAATATTTCTATCTAACTCAGTTTCCTGTAACAATATTGTATTCTGTTTGCAGCATGTCACTTACTGTTTTATACTCTTTCTTATCAAGTTTTCTCTAATTAGGGGAGATTTGAGTCTATTTGTGGTAAATTCTTAGGATTATGTGTTTCTAGTGCCCGGCACAATGTTTAGAGCAGAGTATTTGGTATATAAATACTTTAACCATGTGAATGTTGAATTAATATAATTATTGTGAACATGATAAATAGTTATAACGAGTTACATAGTCATTGGAGATGTTTGAGTCAGAACAAGCAGAGTACGAATTTTTATTTAGAAAACTACACATTGTAGTTAGAGATGTGCAAAACAATTCAAAAATAGAGAAAAAAGACAGTTGAATTATGGATAATTTTTTGGCTCCCCAATTAATTCACAAGAAAATTTATTTAATATACAGTTAGGTACCGGTGCAGTTTATGTAATTTTCTTTTGAAATCTTTAAAATCAGATTTAGTTTCATCTGATCTTAATTGCCTTCCGACCCACACAAAATATTAAGTAATGTTTTAAATCCCTCATTTCTTTGTTGTTTTATAGGTAAGAGTATGTAAATATATTCAAAACAGTGACACAATATTTATGTTTACATTGCCCATGTTTTAGTGCAAAACTGGCTCAAGACGTGGAGGTTATGGAGTATTTCAATGAAAAGACTAAAGTACCATTTGTAGAAAATCAGGTATTATTTCATTTTTCAAGGTGTGGTTCCATAATTATTCTGAACATTACAATGAATAATTTTCTTATAACTGGATAATATCAATATCTATATTCACATATTTTTGCAATGATTGCTCCTTGTTTAAGCATGTGTTTGAAATATACTTTGAGTTTTAGTTTCTAAAATATTATCTTTTATCTCAATACTTTTGAGTAATGGAAGTATTTCTTAGTCAATTCAAGTCAGTCTTGATGCCATCACATTAGTGGCAATTTTAGACATTTATAAAAAGGAAAAGTAGTCACTTGGGTGTGGTGGTGAATGCCCAGCACTCATGAAGCTGAGGCAAGACGATCCTTGTGAGTTCGAAACCAGCCTGGGCTACAAAGTGAATTCAGGGCCAGCCTGAACTGCATAGTGAGACCCTGTCTCAAAAAGACCAAAAAAAAAAAGAAGAATGAAAAAAAAAAGGGAAGCATTTTGCTATTTACATGACTTTTGAAAATCATGTCCAAAAATTCAGTTAGACTATTAAACTGTCACTAGTATCAACAGAGGAAAAAGCAGCCTGGACATAGAGTTAATTGAAACCAAGAGATCTCCAGTAACTTCAAAATAATATTCTCTTTCTTTGTGGCTTCATTTTGGATCATGGTCTGCTCCTACTCAATTAACGAATATTCCTCGAATCAGGTCGTAAACTGTGTTCATCTGTTATTGATGAGTAGTTGGGCCAACTGTACATCTAATAACTACAAGGATCTATCATATTTGAAAGAATATTATAAGCTGCAAGGTGGTTTCAAATGCACTGCATCTGAATGAGTCTACCAAGTTCCTAGTGATTGAAAATAAACATATAGCAGATGAAGTGAGCTATTTTCAAGCAGTTTAAACCTATTCCCAAAAGATCAGTGACTCTGTCTCATTTTGTGCATTCCCAGTCCCAATCCCAGTATCCCACACTGGCTCCTTTTGTTAATGGTACTACAATAGACTGGACATTTAAAGCAGAAAAGATAGATTATTAACAGTTTGTATTAATGTTCCAGATTTAGGAGGTGCGATTATTGCCAATAGAAATGCTACAGTCACAACAGATCAGCTTGTTACTGACTTGGGAAAACACATTCAGTTATTTGAAAGACATTTTGATATTAATATGAATTTCTTATATGTTGGTATTTTCCCATGAAAATTCATAAAAACATGTTCCTAAAACAATTATTGAAAATATATTGATTTTTCCCTTTATTGGTTTAGATAATTGAGTTTGATTCTAAACAAGTGCTTGTAACATTAAGAATTGGTATTCACTTTAATCCCAGCACTCGGGAGGCTGAGGTAGGCGGAGCGTTGTGAGTTCGAGGCTGGCTTGGGCTACAGTGTGCGACCCTGCCTCAAAAAAACAGGGCCGGGAGTTTGGCTCAGTGCCTTAAGCGCCTGCCCTGGCAGGCGCGAGGTTGTGAGTTCAATCTCCGGTGCCGCAAAAAAAAAAAAAAAATTGATATTCATATAAATAACTTTCTCCTATTCTTTTTCTAGGGCAGGCACTGCTAGTATTTTGAAGAGTAAACTATAAGAATATGCTGTCTGTGGGAAAAAAAGACAATGCATTGGAGAGAAATGATGGATAAATAATTGACAGCAGAAATTTACTTGACTAAACTATAGAATTCCCTCGAATCAGAGCCTAATTTTCTTTTAGACAAATATTTAACTGGCAGTGATATTTTATACTTGTCAGCAGCTTCTCAACTTGTCTTTACTTAGTGTGTCTTTGATGCAATCACGAAAAGGTGCCAAAATGGCAAAGCGGGATACTTTAGTGTTAATACCATGAGCCGCTGTAGAGTTTTGATGCTTTGTGTGTTTACATCCAGATTTAGACATTCTCATAGATTTATACTGAGATTACTGTCACCGCAGCCATGTTTATAGAAAGTATTAGAATATGTTTCTTGGATGGCAACTTGTTCTTATTTTTTTTATTTTGCAAATTATCTCAGAGGGAAAAAATAAAGTAACTGATGGGGAGAGGAAATGCAGTTATTTTGAAATACACTTTAACATTCTGTTCCTCTTAACAAAGTAGAACTGTTTTACCAGAGTCTACGCATAGCAGTGATTCACCAGAGCATAAAAAGAAAGGGATTCCCCCAGCTGCCCCATTGCCACCTTCTTGTCTCACCGAGGGGAAAGGAGAGGGTGCTCATGAAAGTCAAAGCCCAGAGCACACAGGTGGTGAAAAGGCTGGGCTCTAATGAGACTGCCCAGTGCCTCTCCTCCCTCATACCTTTTTGGCAGATCAAAAGGGCCCCTGTGTAACAAGGTCAACAGTAATCAAAGAAATGTGCCTCTCAGACTTTACTCCCGAACAAGCCCTTAGAAAAGCCCAAAGGCAACAGGGCTACAAAAACAAAGATGTCAGAGAAAATATTGGCCTAATACCAATAGCTACAGCAAACAATAAACCTGTCAAATTAGCAAACTGAGAGCTTACGTGTACAGTTATGGACAAATGAATCTTCCCCCATGCTTGCTGAAAATCAGTGTAGCACGAAGAAGGACTCACTTTTGAAAGTTTAAGTATTTTCCTGATATAGGAATGCACTTTCTCACTATGTTCCGAGTTCCAAACATACAAAGCTTACACCTACTTACTCATTCCATATTCTGCTTTGAGCATATCATGTAGGGATGGTGGTGTTATGATAGAGAGCATACAGCTCAAGTTCTTGTTTTCCTAGAGGTTAACTTCTAGCTAAGAGAGACAAAGGACAGACAGACGAATTAGTGAAACACTGTGGCAGAAGATAATAAAGAAATCAGGAAAAAATAACAGTTTGCTATTTCAAACAAATTAAATGAGAAAGTTGTCATTTAAAATATACTTAAGGATACATCCAAACTGCAGTATGTGTTTCTTTCAGTTAAAAAAGCAACAGAAATATTGAAGAACCATTTACTCCTATATTGAAAAAAATGTCTGAGTGACTAGAAAATGTGAATCCTGAACTCTAAGGAAGAGCCCAGTACTGTCAAGGCGGGAGAAAAATTCTAGAGGGCTTACAAGGTATTAGAATGTACACTTTGAGTTCAGTAACAGAGGTTTCAGAAGAGGGGCAAGCAAAATAATTGTGCATGTGTGTAATGAAATCGTTTATATTATAGAGTATAACTAAATCTAAATTTGAGTTTCCTGACTAAAGGACTAGGGCAGACATTCCTGTTTCCGAGTTCTTGCTGTTTTCCCGTGTGGTGGCCTCCAGAACTCCCTCTCCCTCGTCTTCTACTGAACAGTTTTGTGTTGTCTTTCATTTGTCTTTCCACTCACCTCTAATTTGTCAGCGGACCTTTAACTGACATTTGTTAAAGTTCACAAAATTGGGGAGATTTTCTCAAGGATTAAGAAGTGTCAGGAATAATTTTATGTTAAAAACATGGTACAGACAGAAGGCCTCATCAGCATATATCCATTTAATGGAGGGTTTGGCATAAATTCTAGACCACATAAAAACTTTGCAGGAAAAAAAAAAGGCATTATTTGCATAAGGGTAATCATTAGAGAATTTATATTTCATTAACCTGTTGAGTCTTGTAAAGGTCAGAGACAGAAATAATATTAAAAATGATAAAGAAGAATTCAGTAGAGACAATATACTTGATTCCTAAATTATAAAATAACACGCTAAATCCATGCCTGAGGCAAAATATCTTGGAATAGATAACTAACTTAGAATCAGATTTAAAATTCTGTAGAGTAATATGTCCCCCTTTAAAATAATGCACTATGTAATGAATTGTTTATTAAAAGTATCTGAAGCCTCATAAAAATATAACTTGGCAGTATTTCATAGAATGTATTGAAAGTTTTACCACGGCAATTTTCAGAAAAATAAAATTTCTGAAGGTGAAATGGAAATATAAGCATGATTTTTAAAGGTCTGATTTACATGTGATGTTTTTCTAATATAGACATGAGAAGAATGTTATTCAATACTAACATCCTTTCTACATAATGAGCTAATATATATATATATATATATATATATATATGTATATGTATATATATATATATCCTTGCAATATTTTGTTAATTTTTCTGATTTTTTTATTAAAAAGAATGAACTTAATACATTCATCTTATGACAGATTATTTTGTAAAAAAAATAACCTTATGTCCTCTTTCTTATGTCCAATCATTTTTATGTTCCCTGGATTTCAGCTACCATGCAACTGATGGAATTTCGAAAACTTTACAAAAACTTGCGTTGACTTTCCTATTGTACAATTTAATTTGTAATTTTTCTCCTTATGACTGAGTTATTGGAGTGCAGTACTCTCTTTGCCCTGGAAATATATTCCCATTAATTCTCCCTAAAGCAAAGTAAATTATTTTGTGGCCACACTCTTCAGGTAAAAAAAGAAGTAAAAAAAATACGTGTTTCCCATTCAGAATTGCTATGTGTGTATATACTTGCACATATCTGTTCATTCAAAAAGAAAAAGAATAAACAAAGCAAGAGACTAACTTTTAATTTCATCTCAATGCTTTGCAAAATCAAATGTAAATACATTATGTACAACAGGCTTATTTATCTAAATCTCAATTACGGTTCACAATGCAATAATTTTAAAATTATTTGAGTTTTTTTAACATCTCGTTATAGCAAATAGCTAAGTAATTTTTTCTTCATTCCTTAACTTTTTCCTCACCACTTTTTTTTTTCTGTGAAGGGTTAAAATTAAGGAAATCAGTGTCAAAGAAAATGACTAGATGGGGGCTCGGCTTATAAGACCAAGGTAGAATAAGACCTTTCGTCTGGCCAGATAAAATTATTTTTGTAGTTTTTGAATAGTGTATTCCTGTTGTGAGGGATTACTCTCCATCTCAAGGGGATGATATTCTGAGTGATAATGGCCATGAATCTATCAATGGCCATTCCCAGACACCCAGACACTGGCCAAAGCCTGACCTTATAACTCAGGTGGTGATCACAGCATGGTCACTTCTGGCTGTGAAGAATAATTGAAGAGAAAATTATTTAATCAAAATCATATGAATTGCTTTAAATTCATTACTTTCAATTGACAAGGTATGTATGTGTATATTAATATATATATGAAAAAAATAGGGAATTAATTACATCAAGTTATGAACATTCATCATCTTATAACACTTAACATTTTTTGCGATGAGAACATTTGAAGTTTTCTCAGCCCTTTTTGAAATATATAATAAATTATTAACTGTATTCATCAAGTTGTGCAATACACCTAAAAAATGTTACTCCTCCTTTTTAACTGAAACTTAATACAGTTTGGTCAACATTTCCCCACTCTGTACAACTCCCTAGATTTATGTAGTCATAAATTCCTCTCTCTGCTTCTGTATGTTCAAATGTTTTAGATTCCACATACAGGTGAGGGCTAACGTTATTTATCTCTCCATGCTGGTGACTTGTTTTGGTGAGCATAATCCTTCCAGTTTGTCCATTTTGTTATAAATAAGAGATTTTTTTTTCTTTTAGAAAAATACGTATAAATATTGCATTCATTAGTTGATGAACACTTGGGTGAATTTCATAAATATTGAATATTGCTGCAATGAACATGAGAATATCTTGTTAACACACTGATATCAAGTCCTTTGGATCCAATCCCAGAAATTAGATGGCTGGACCACACAGTGGTTCTCTTGTTAGACTTTGAAGAATCTTCATAGTTTTCTATATGCCTGTGTTAATTTACATTCCCACCCAAAGCATACTATATATATATATTTTTTTTTTTTTTGCATGAGGAATCAAACTCAGGACCTTGCACATGCCAAACAGGTGCTTATGTCACTGAGGTATATCCCCAGCCCATCTGAGACAATATTATTTAACCTGAAGTTTGGCAAGAAAATTATTTTTGCTTTTCAGTAGTAAACTTTAAAGTGTAAGCTCAATGCTTCACTGGCTTTATATAGATTTGAAGATAAATATTTATTTTGATATCTCTTGTTTGAGAGAAATAATTACTAAGAAAAAATGAGAAAAGTAAAGAATAAAAGTCCTTTGTCTGTAATTCCAGTCGCCTCTCCCTACACCATTGCCTTGCTGACTGTGTAGAGTAAATCAGTTTCATGTGACTTAGCTGAGACTGATGCTGTGTCACTGAAAATCTGAAGAGTCTCAAGACAGCCAAACAAACAAACAAAACATTTCTTCATTTATCCTCAGTCAAGCATGGATGGAAATGGAGCCGGACATGCAGATGTTATTCATAGTACTTCTTTCCTTCTGGTTACTTATCAAACTGTCTCCCAAACTGCTGGCATAAAGTTTGAGAATAGTGGGAAGGATCCTTCCTAAACTAGAAAAGATACTCATACTGCCGTGGCTAGATTTATAAATCCTTATATACTGTATGCATGCCTCGCTACAAAATCTATTTCAAACTTTCAAGAGGCTAGACTTAGTAAAATTAGGCAACCCAATAAAAAAGAAAAAGAAGAAGGAGATACAGGATAGGAGAATTGATGAGTGAAGAGCATGACCATACAGGTACGAAAGGATAGCACCTGAAGGAAATGCCACACAGGTAGCGGGAATAGGTACCAGGGGCATCGAAGGAAATGGCGCTTTTGCTGTTCTCTTCTGTCTAGCAGAACTTGTGATCCAATGATCTTAGAAAGCAAGTGTTGTTCACTGAGTCCCTAGAATCATCAGTTGTAAAAGTGCTGAGGGCAAGAGGTGTGTATTTATTTTCTGACTCTTTCCTAAGCAGCTGCTTTTAAGATTAATGTTCACATATTTATTTAAAATGTTTTGGCCAACTCTTTTGACTCTCCCTAAAGAATACATCTTGAATGTATCAAAATGTGGTTCACCACTAAGCTACTTTCTAAACATGAGAGACTTTTTAATGTAACAGTTGAAGACAACTATGTATGTTCCATTTCTAGTGTTTTTAATGGTAATTTTACAGAAAGATATTGTGTTAATTCACAGTTTCTTAATGTAATAGTAGTGATTATATATATAGCATGATTATATATATATATGAGTATATGTACATATATATATGTACATATATAATGAGTATATGTACATATGTATATATATATATATATTCATGATGAAGTATGTCAAAGTACTAACAGCCCAACTGAGAAGTAAATGTTCATGTTAATTACCTAAAAAAGTTATAAAAACCAAACATACTTATTAAAATTTAAAAGGTACTTTTAAGAACAGAGGGAAAATATTTGATGTGCACTGATTGTGAAGTTATTCATGATGGTATTTGTCATACACAAAGAAGCTGTTTAAAACAATTTTCATCCGATTTTTTAGGTTGCACCTATTGGAGTAACCACTGCAATATGTTAATGATACCATATGGATAGATGCAGCTCATCTGATCTCCCTACCTCAATTTTCTTTGGAAAAGATAAAGATGAAAACAGAGAGAAAACCAGAACAGAAATCTGTAAATGTAAATATTTGAGACACTGATGATCAGGAAAATTATCAAAGTGTAAAATGTCAAAAGCAGAGAAATATTCATGACTTCTTCTGTGCAATACTAAAGTACTCCTCTGAGTAAAATGATTTGTATTTGAAGACCAAAAAACAGTGTTAATCATTTGGAAAAATGGCAAAAAGAAAACAAAACAAAACAAAAAAACCCCAGAAAATTGGGAGAATAGAAAAGCTTACCTCAGATGTTTGTTAGAAAAGTGATTGAGGTTAGTACACCTGAAGGTCAAAGAAAACAGGTGGAGATGATAAACAGGTAGTAATATCTGCCCTTAGCCTACTCAAGGATATTTTTGCTTCTATTGCAGAAAATAATACAAGAATAACAACAGTCCTCAGGTTCAATAGGTTACATTCCAGATCCGAGCTTCTTTCTGTTAGTTAAGTTATATGGATTTAAATAGGCATTGATGGTCTCAGAGTAGCTCTCTACCATAAAGCAACGTGCATTAAAGAAAACACCCCCCCCCCAGGATCTATGAGCACTGGCTTCATGGCCCGCACACCTGCCAACCGAATGGAAGCCTACTTTCCTCTCCTGCCTTCTGGCTTCTCTTTCTCTTCTTTCTTTAAGAAAAACGTTGCAGATTCATTTAATTTTGCATTATTTTATGTTCTTGGTACTCTGGGATTATCTACCTCCATGTTACTTCCGGGTGTCAAGCATATCTGTAATTTAAAATGTTTACATTCTGTAGTGTCATTCTTATTTTGACATAATCATGTGTGTTTCAGTTCCGAGTAGAAAATATGATCTATGGTGCCATAATTATGTAACATAATTTACTTTCTTGGTTTAAGAATATATCCATGTCCATACATTATCTATCTACTATCTATTAGTTTTCTATCTATTAAGAATTCTAGTGTACAGGTACCTTAGCATTTTTTCCGAAAAGAATATTAATTTATAGGAAGTTTGACCTTATTTTATTAATTAATATCAGAATCTTCAGACAACTTAGATAACTAAGATAAAGTGTTCTAAGTCTGCACTGACCCTAGTTTAACAATGTAATTTACTAAAGTTACATTTTTGTTTCTACTTCTACTTAACATGTTCTTCAAATTTGTAGCTTTATGAGTTTTTGGTAGTTCATCCTGTCTGGTCATTTGTTTGCTGTATGTGTTAACAGAAAGAAATCCACTGAATGGTAAATAAGCATAAAGCAACCACGAGAATGCTATTAAAGCAGACAATTATTATATAAAAGGCTTTGCTATTAACTTCACATCAAAAGTGAGCAGTGTAGCTTCAGTCTCATGGCTTAGCTTACCTAGGTCATAGATGCAGAGTTTACTCCCATGGAAAGCAGGAACAGTGATAAGATCTGATGCGATGACTGAATGACGGTTCTTAGTCATGCAATAGGTGCATTTAACTTTGCATACTTACCATGAAAGAACTAAAATCCAGAAAGTAAAGTATCATCTTTAAATTCAAGGTGGTGCCATTATAAATACTAATGAATGATCATACCTCAGTCACTTTGGTTCATCTCCTGCTGTCTTTTTATTCATTTGCCTAAGAAAAGTGAATAATGTTTATGCAATGTTATAATGTGGTTTTACTTCATAAATGCAAAATGAATGAAAGGTAGTATAAATATATGTTTTATAAAAACCACGTGCAACTTACTTAGGAAACTGTCTAAGACACACAGCTCTATCTTAACAGAACAATGTCTGTCTCAGGCAAAAAGGAATTTCCCTAACAATTTATTTTTTAAATGAGACAGGAGCTACTGTACTTAGCTGTACATTCTTCCAATTACTTTTTAATGTTACCTTAAAGAAAACAAGAACGTAATGTTAATTGTGTTACCAGGGCTCCCAATATTGCTCATTATAACAGAGTCTGTCGATAAATGTGTACACACTTCAGCAGTTCATTGTACTAATCAATGTCTGGAAGCTCAAGGCCACCACGTTGAACACCTCTTGTAATTGGAGAGGCCAAAGTTCACTTCCATGAATCTCATGATGTCGCAGTAAATTTAGCAGTAAAATATTTATGCAATTTTATTTCTTTTCTTGATGTATACCTTTATGGTGAACTCATATATATGTAAACCATATATATATATACCTACTGGTATGTATATATTTGTTATTTAATGAAATATCACTTCAGTGGTGCCATTCACTGTGTCCTACACAAGATTATATATTCATATTATGAATGAATTTGGGTCAGAAATTGTTATTTGAGACTGCATTGGTCTGCTTCAGCTCACCTCCTGATGTTTTTCGCAGTGTGCTGGGCTTGCTGCCTGTATTGCGAGGAGCACATACTTTACATTGGTTTGTTCCCTGCTCTCCCATTTTCATGGCCGCACTGTTGTGCTGCTGTCTGTGTCACAGGGCAGTGTCAGTTTGCTTGGCCCAAGTGCATCCACTGATCGCTCTCGCTCTAAACCGGGGACAGGTGCCAGGACCTATCCTGTCTTCCACTGACTGCCCTTGTGTGCTCAGTATGTAGTTTAGCCGAACTAAATTACATCACCTAAAGTTGGCTGTGGTGACTCCTTTTACCATAATTTCTAAAAACATGATTGAGTCTAAAGTTAACCTTTGAACAGTAGTTGAATGAACAGTGAAGAAGAAGGCAAGTTAAATCACAATTTGTGGCACTGAGACTATTCAGTGAGGTTTTCACGGAATAGTCTGTATGGATAGCATTTAGTCGGTATGTAGCCCTCACACTGTAGAGGGCTTAGCTACCTCCCTGGCTTCTACCTACTGGATACCTGTATTGACCTCCCAAGTAATGCTAACTAGAAATGGCTCCAGACTTTGCCAGTTGCCTCTAGGAGGCGCCGTTAGCCTAGTTGAGATCACTTCCATGGGAAATGCAGACCAGTCTCCTCTAACCCTAGAAATACCCTAGGGGAACACAGGTCTAGGAATCCAGGAGCAAACTCCCACGAAGTATACCAGAGAGGGTTTCTATCCCACCAGGCTGGGATCATTGCCAGGTATCTTCCCTGACTCCGCATGAGGCTGTTTCCAAGTGATTGGGGTGTCCTCACGCTTCCTCAATTTGGTCTCCCCAAAATCTTTCCCAGTTATGTTGAAAGATCTTGCAGGGATATAGATCCCATTTGGCAACATGTCTTTCAATCCAAGCTCCAGAATTCCTGAAAAAGTCTCAAGGTAACAACTTAGAGACGGTGTCATCAAGGTTCCCACAAAATGGACATTATGAGGCACAATAGTTCTCTGGTTCCTCACAAAATTCAGGGTGCCATAAAACATGCAGAGAATCTTAGTTGAAGCAACTTAAATCATATAAAGAATGTGGTATTTTTTTTCCTAAGAACCAAAGGGCTGACTAAAAGAATAAAAGTCCTGTTCCTAGCCCTGGAAGGCAGAGTGTCTGCTCACATACATTAAGGCATTTGAATACATTCATATGATCTTAAATTCTAGCCTCAAAAGGAAGGGCTTGTTGCATAAAGTTGCAATTTGTAATATCCTGAGCAAGCACCTTTCTATAAAAGGTTTCCTAATGTACTTTCCTGGAAAAAATTATAAGAATAGTCCTGTTTTCAATGAAGAGTCATTCTAGAATATATGTATGTATATAAATTCATATATATGGTAATTAGGTTATTTTAAAGTCCAAATTTGGATTTCACTAAATAATTAGAAATATTTCTGCTGCCCTTCAGTTGTTCTACTATAAAAATAAACTTTTTTTATTTTAAAATATTTTTTATTTAGAGTCATATAAACAATAAATTTTTTCACAAAAAATCTCATAATTGCACATTGAATTTACAAGGGGAAAGAGAACTAATGAGACTATTGAGACATTCTGAGACTTTTTAAAGTTTAATTTGCCTTCCCACCTGGGCACTTTGGGGGATTTAAAAGTATTTTGATGTAATATTCCGGTGAGAAAAGTCATCACCAAACGGTCTGTTCTTTTTAGTGCTAATATTGTTCACGCATCAACACCTGCTTCTTTCGAGATGGTAGCAGCTGTTCGAGTTGGAAAAAGGAATGAAACCTTGATAGTTTCACACTCAGTACTACAGCGTAATGAGCCAAGCTGGCTTCCAAAAATCCCGTTTATCTTTGGGTGGAAAGTGAGACATAGATGCAGAAATTTTGGATATTTGTGAAAAACCAATACACATCACAACAAGTTTTCAAAAATAAAAATTGAATAAATAAATCACCTAAAAACTACTAAATCTAGCTATTGTAACCATATTTTGTATCAAAAATCTGGAAATATTTGGGAATGTTACATCTTATTTTAGATTAGTCTGTAAAAGTTATGGTTCCTGTGTTTGTTTTTCCAAACCCTCAAGTAATTCAAATATACAGAATGTAAACCCCAAATTGTTTTCATCCATTATGTTTATTTACTCATATTTCTTGTATCTCATTTAACTTTCTTTTCCTAATCATTCTTCTCTCAAGTATTTAAAAGTGCTTAGAAAATAATTACATGGGGAAACAAAGTATGTTTAAATCAAATATGTGGCATCAGAAGTGAAGAAAATTGGAGTCAATAATACCTAGACAAAGTTTTGCATGAATCTATGCTATTTAAATTCATGGAGACAAGACTATTTAACTCGGAAAGAATGGGTATGTGACTGTGCCTGCAATGTTTATTATTTGAAGTTAGCTAGCAATTGTCTTCCTTACCGAAGTTCTGCAATACTTTATACTTGAAGTTGTCCTTGAAGACCATGGGGAGATTTTGTGTTGTGCAGAATTCAGTGACCCATTTACTTACGAATGTGAACCCAATATTGCACCCCTGCTCTGCCGTGCCTGTTTTACCTCTGAGTGATATTCAAGGTGTTGTGTTTAATCAACCAAGACCTATATGGTTTAGCTTATCGTTTTCTTAGAGATAAGAGTTTCTTCTCACTTATGAAGGATAAAAGTTGCAGGAAAAGCAAGGAGACTATTACAGACTCTTCCTAGCCTGAAATACTGTAGTTCTCTGTCAGAAATAGAAGGTTACAGTCTCAAGTATAAGCTAAGCATATTTTTAAACCAAAGCACCACAAGTGGCCTGGCAATAGATACCTACAAACACGTAGGGAAAGGATTATGTCTAACCTTTAGTGACAGTTAGGATCTATTACACTAATTCCACATTATGTAGCCAAAGTATTCACCACCTGCAGCCTCAGCAGATGTATTTTTCAGTCTTACAAGTTCCCTACACCTGTGTTTGATTTTATTTCAGATTCAGATTAACATGTTGAATTATATTTCCTTATGTTTTATCTGAATTCTTATATAGTGCATACCATTGACTATTCATGATTAAAAAATTAGCAATGCCTTCATGTTGGATTTTTGCATTTTTAAATTCCACCGAACTAACAAGTGTGAGATACTTGATCAGTTAATGTATATAAGAGGACACATATTTCTATTTTTCTCTTTGTACAATAGCTCAGTGTATTGTGTGGATATTCTTCCAGTTTGGAATGTGGTGACCCAGAACAAAGCCTTCATTTTTAGTTCTGTAGAGGTATCTATGCCGGTTCTGTCTGATTGTGTCAAAATTTTTGAAGCAGATTCATCAGGGAGGAACACAGAAGACAGAAAGGTGTAAGAGAGGATTGCAGTGATCCGTGAATATGAGAAACACGCACTGTGAGTCTGATTTCGCTGCTGTGCCACTTGGAAAGTATAAGACTGTTTTCCAGCATTAGTTTACTCGACAGCATCACAGCAAGTACAGAGTATCTTAGTTACTTTTCCCATTGCTGAGACAGAATATCCCACACTCACAAGACAAGGAAGGCAAAGGTTAGCTCACAGTTTGCAGATGTTTCAGTCCATCATTGCATGGCTCCAAGGCAGGGGGATATAGCAGAGGGGCATTGCAGAGGAAAAAAAGTTATATTCTATCCCAAGAGGTAGCACTAACATCCAGGGCAGACCTTGCCATTATCCACACTGAGAATTGTGGCAAACCAATCAGTGAACTAATTTAATAATCACACACCATTGATCCCAGCATCACACACTCTAGATTCGGCCACCTCTGAAAAACACCACCTATGACCACATGAGGGTTGGGGGGTGGGGTGTCTAGACACAAACCATAACATGAGGTCTGCCTATAGGGCAACTGAGTCAGAGTTGCTCTATCCCTCGAGTTACACAAAAGACACCACTTTCCACCAGGTATTCTATTTCCTACAGCACATCATTTGAGAGCTTTTACACCCTGCCAGTTTTACAGGATGATATTTTCATAAAATGGATTCCCAAGGTGTCTTTGGATCCAGAGCCAATTCTTCAAAAACTTTAAGTCCCCATGTTTCACAGGCAATAGTATCTCTGATTGCTCTGGTGGTGAAGAATGTCTGGTATCTCTGAAGTTTCTCAACTGTGCTACTGGAGGAACATTCCAAAATTACCAGTCCTTTTGATGTCTAGTTTCACCATGGTTTTCCCCATATAGCCCTACTTGGTGTCTTCCTCTCAGTACTTCATGATCTGATGGTGAAAATAGGAAAGAGTTGCTCAATTAATTAAGCCTTGTCATTTTCTCTGACAGCTGTTGCTTTCTATACTCTCAGTGTCTCATGTATATAGCTTTGTTCTCAAGTGTGTGGCAGTGATCACTTTGTCTACCTGCGTGGTTCTGTTTTTGGCCCACTGAAGCAATAGAAAAGCCTCCGAAGAGAATTAAGCCGCATTTAAGTAATTGTAAAGAATCATGGTCCTTAAAGCAAGCTGTGCACCCTTGGATTCATAGTGTGGCCCACACTGTCTTACTTTGTCCATTTGTCATTAGGGTAACCTAACTGACATCCCCAAAACAGATGGAGTGTTTCATTTAGCCTGGCTCAAGTTTCTAAAAATATCCTCATTGTACTAAAAACAATGCTTTTATCATCATGCCTCAGCTGTAAATTCAAAGACCACCCTACAAATACTGCCTGGCTAAACTTCTAGGCTTACACTCATATCTGTCTATAAGAAACGCATGTGAAAGTTGAAATATACAGAACCTGGAACACATGCTCTTAAAATTTAGAGATCAAAATGCCAACTTAGGAAAGAGATTGACATATTAAATAACTTTTATCATAATTTTTATCATTGGTGCAGAAGTAAAAATTTCTTTCTACTTTGGGAGTGTGAAGCCTCTCTTTTAGTCTCCAACACATGACAAAACAAACACCCACAACATCAAAAGGTACAAAACTTTGTACTAATTGAATATATGTAATTTTTGTTCTCATCAAATTTTAACAGACATTAATGCACATTTTTGTTCAGATAATAAATGGAAAACGTTTTTCCTTATGCTGACTTTCTTATGTGAAACTTCATCTTCTTTCATGTCCTAGCTTCTTAGCATGGCTAACTGGTTCATAATGGATAAAAACACTGAGGCGAAGGCAGGGCCACACAGAAAAGTTGTAGGTTGTCAAACCTGCATTCTATCATAGCAACAACAATGCAAATCCAAACCAAACCACAACAGAGATAATACAAAGGTAACTTTTGCATTTAGTGAATAAATAATAGTCATGCCCTGCATAAGACAAAGACATGGTACCACTGTATCAAGAGAAGTCAGCTTAACAGTTGGATAAAATGACTTTTTGCTTAATAAGACAGACAACTTAATAAAACAATTTATTAATCAGAAATGTGATAATAATTCTTTGTAATGCTAGGAAAAATGTGATTTTTGTTTTTTTTCAAGTCACATGTTGAACAATAATTCTGAAACCTTTTGAAATAGTTAAGTGACCTTGTTGGCTCCTAAGTTCAAATAATGCCAAAGACTGAAGAATGATATTGATATTAATTATGAATTTGTAGCAGATTGTTCAAAATATAACATACAAAGCCTAAACAAGAATGAGTCAAATAGGTAGTCAGAATGTTATCTCCATGAAAAAGTTTAAATATTTAACTCCTATAGTGTTACATACATTTATAGCATAGCACTTTCTCTTAGAATATCCATGTTAATTTTCATAGTAGATTCTAGGTATTTTCCAACTATTATGTTTTAGATACTTCACTTAGATGGAAAACTCTTCTATAAATAGGAATACCTTTATGCTTTGACCTATTAAAGGCACTCTAATTTTTTTCTTTCAGTTTATTTCTGTGTGCTTAGTTTGACTTGGCTTGATTTGATTTGGAGATTATGTGAAAATGACTTAGCATTAATAAAGTATTTATCATTTAAATTTGTAAGCTCCACACACATAAGGACCGTGTGTGTCACTGACAACCAGTGTGACAGGCTGGGTGGAAAGGAGGTACAAGTTCAATAGACTCAGTCTGAATTACCTGGGACTGATAGTGTTTCTAATTGGGGTGGTGTGTGTGTGTGTGTGTGTGTGTGTGTGTGTGTGTGTGTGTTTTCCTTTTAGAATATTTACAGATCAGAAAATCCAAATTCTAAAATACTCCAAAATCTGAACATTGTTTGAGCATTTTAATTTCAGATTTTTGTATTAGAGTTACCCACTGTATTTGATGTTTGTTTTTGTTTTTGCTTTGAGACAGGGCCTTCCTATGTATTTTAGGCTGGCCTAGAACTCATATGTAGCCCCAGCTGGCCTTGACATCACAGCAATTCTACTGCCTCAGCCTCCTGAATACTGGGATTACAGGTGTGTGCTACCACACCTGACTGCACACTGTATTGAAACATCATTGTAAATATTAATTATTGAGGTTGCTGTTCCACCATTTTAACATCACAGGGTATGGGAAGCACATGAGGATTAATTGTCCAAGGAATAGACCAATGTGGGTGGAAGATTAAAAAGACGAGATGGAGCGGTATCTGAAATGCTCTTCAGCTGCTTTCCAGTGTTTCTGCATGCTACCCTGTTTCTTAAATAAGTCAAATATACCACGTCCCTTAGATTTTCTTCTTCACATTATTTTCACCTCCCCTGTCAATTTAGTGTTTGATCTTTGTTGTTAATTGCTGCCTCCTACTGAATATATTCTATGTGTTAGGTACCAATTTTTCATTACTTTTATTATCTCATTCAAGGTCTGTGAAATATCTGTCTACATTTATTTTGTAGATAAGAAAACTGAGACTTACCTTAGATAAAGAATTTGTGCATGATCTATTTTCTTATATTTAATGTATCAGTCTTTCTATACAGAGTTTGGAAGCCCAAAGGGAGTCTAGGGATATTGGAATACATTATGCCTAACTTAGAAATATATTAAACTTTTTGTATAATAGAACAATTAATAGCATGAGTAAGTGGAAATACTCAAACCTCTTACGAACTAAAATGTAGTTAATACATCATTTTGGAAGAATTTGAGTCATGATGAAATGACCAGCTATAAGGAGATACCACCTTGCCAAAATGTTAATTATTTCAAAATGGAAATCTGATTATTTTTAGGGTAATTGACTAAATCACTAGCTTATGTGACTTGAGTCCTCATGACATTTCTTCCCTTAAATTGCAAGTTAGAAACATTATGAAAGATGGCTTCCTTTCATTGAAGTTGATAGTTAATTTTTCAGTGTCCTTTAACTGCTAACATTTGAAGTGACCATTTTTATTACTAAAGAGAGCTACTTCTGGAGCCACAACTTGGGAGAATCACAGTGCTTTTAGCAGTGATGAAAAGGTTAGAACAATTAGAAAGTACTCTTGACATAATTGAGATGTATGAATTTTTGGTACATCGTGAAACTGTTTCAAATGGCTGCAAAAAGAGTAGAATTAGATTTATAAAAGAAAAAATCTTATCTAAAGCACAAAGCTCATTTAATGGCTCTATTGTCTGCCATGCATTATTTTCCTAAAAACGACAGAAATTTGCAACAACCTTATATACTATTTATCATCATATTTAATATGTTTTATGTTAATTATTATATTCAAACAAGAAAATAGCTCAGAACCATTCTTGTAAAATGGTCTGATTTTTAAATCTATCCTGTTCAAATGTGGCTAGGTGGCTTCCATGCTGAAGGACAATTTATTAATGTATTAATGTAACCAGTGACCTGTATATATCTAGTAACTGCTAAAGCTGCAGGACTCAGACTTGTCCTGAGAGTCATGTTCATAAAATACTGACCTGAAGATACATATGATCTTAGGATCTGACTCTCCAATATCACTATAAAGTGTTATATTCACTTTGAAAATACATGATTATATTCCAGGTGGTGTAAAACTTTTTTATGACATGTACAATCTCTTAACATTTTGTTGATGCTTTGAAATATTTCCAATCTGGTGGGGTTTGGAGTTGGGCGTTCCTGAACTCTTCCTGATGAGAAGGATATTTGTTATGGTTCTGAATTAGAAATGCAAGAGCCCATTGTGAACTAAAGGGAATTGAGTTTCATGACAGAAATGCCTGGAACAGAGACTATTAGAAGACTTGCTCATCACTGATTAACTAGTCATGGAGGTCTGAGATCACAAACCAGCAGTGAAACTTTGAGAAGTTCTGGTTTGTGGCTGGAAAATTTAGTTGGAACAAATTCTTGGTTTCTCAGAGACTACACTTCATCCCTTAACTTGTTCACTCCTTGTCGTTAACTTCTCCCTCCTTATTGCATCCAACCCCGTGCCATACTTACATGCTCACCTCTTGCCAAAAGTAAAAACAGCCACATTTCACATGCTAAATCCATCCCAGCTCCTATATTCGTCCTGTCCATATGTCTGGGAAGAGATGTGCACACTTGGTATCGCTACTCATTCAACTGCTGTTCTCTTGTCACATTTCTACAAGATGACGTTCACTTTTACCTCTACCAAGGACTCATTTCACAAAAATACCATGCCCTTTCCACTGTATAAAACAATGCATGATTTTCAGAAAAGAGTTCATTTGAAGTCCATATGGAAAGCACCTTTTTATCCTGGGAACTAATTTATACCTGTTTTCATGTAACTCTCCTTTGGTAGCTTTCATTCTCATATCAACTCAGTATGTTTTCTGACCCTTGTTATGAAATCTATCATCCATCTAAACTCTTTTTAGGTCCAGCTTTCATTCTCCTCTTGCTGCAAATGAGTGTACTGAAAACTTATAATAAGATCATTGCTTGAGTACCTTCAGTGGCTTTATAACTGAGTATATTTGAATCGTATGTGTATAGGTACATAGATATATACACATATATTTTCAGCCATCTTTCAATCAACTATCACATATCATCCCCAAATGTATAATAATAATATATCATCAAACTCTGATTTTTAACTAGGTGATTTTCTCAAACAATACTTTCTTGATACACCTTCCAAATGATACGTCTGTGTCAACTTAGATATGTTTCTCTTGTACTTGCTAAAATTCTCTCTAATTGGTAATAGTCTGTGTATAATTGTGTCTTTTCTCTTTTCTTGAGCAGTCTTGCCATAGTTTTTACCAGTGAATGAGTTCTTTCATGAGGTGACCTATGGTAACATTGATCCTCTGCAGTATCTTATTATCCTTGTTCCCTATTTCATTTTTCCTTGTAGCTTCACTTTCCCAAACTTACTGTTTTCTTAAGTAGACTCTTTCCTAACACACTTGCCTAAAACTGTGAATATCATTTTCAGTAAGACTTTCAAAATTCCTTAATATGGGATATGCAACATTTTTTATTAGTCAGTTCAAGATTTGAAAAATCCTTTTATGATGTCTTTGCTGATACATTAATTTTATGCATTTAACTACAAATATATAATAATTTTGATATTTCTTTTGCTGTTTGCTTTTAATTTAATTACAATTTGGTCATAAAATATGATTCTGTGGAATTTCTCTAGGTCAAATACATGCTCAAATCGTAGTATGTGGTAACTGTGTAATTGTTTCACATAAGCTTGAAGAGGACCTGTATTCTTAATCTGTTGTACTCAACATTCCTTAAATGTTGAATAAATCTTTAAAGTGCTAATTATCCTATATGTGTATTTTTTCAACACAAAATATGTGTGTATATTGCAACATATTTAGACTGTTCTAGTTATTTTATTCATACCATTATGGCCTTACCAATTTCTGTGCATAATTTTGGCTATTCTATTAAATTGACCTATCATTGAAATTACTATATCTTCTTAGTTAACTGGTCCTTCTATCATTTTATAAATACTAGTATAAAATAGTAACATTTAAAAAGTTTATGGTTTGCTTTATTTTTGTCTTATTAACAGAATCAACTCTTTTTCTGAGGTTCTATAAATATTTTCTACCTTGCCAAGTATGACATTTTTTATTTGTCATTTATAACAATTATGCCTCCCATTTATTTCTCTCATTAAATTAGCTGAGACAGTAAATCTTGCATAGTAACAATGACAGTGCCTTTAACATATAAATTATTTAACATTAATTTTGAAATCATTTTAATGTCTTTTACCATCAACTACTATGTACCATGTGTGTGCGCATGAAGCTGAATAGATGCATATATGTTCACATGCATTATATTCAGTATAATTTCTTGTTTATCCAACAATAATTGGAGCTGTAAACCCCTTAAAGGCAAATCTGCCTGCTTTAAACCAGAGAAATTACGTTATCTGATATAACACCTAATATGTGATATGTTATAAATGTATTAAACTATGAAAAACGAATAAATATGTACTGGCAGAAGCAAATATTTATACATTAAAATACAAAGACAACTTCTTTATAAACTTTTGACCTTTATTTTAGGGGCTTTTTTTTTCTTTTATGGTAAGACACTGTTCTTTCATATTTTTTCCTTTCTATTTATGTTTCCCTTCCTTCAGTCTTCCCCTACTTTCTCTCGAATGTCTTTTTTTATAACACTTGTTAAAGGAGGTAAAGGTGTTATTACTGGATCAAGAACCAAACCAGGCATCCAAATTGCAGAGGAGCAGGGACGATGATGATCAAAGCTCGGTGTGATGATCAGGTTGTAGGACATGAAAACATGTGCATGCATGGTAAAATTACCATGTTTATTTTTGAACAACTGTTAGAACTACATCATGTAGTACAGACCATGTTGCAAATGTGCACATTTAGAAACCTAAACATCATCAACAAATCTTAAATCAAGCATTTTCCAGCTGGTTGTGTCTATAAAATCCAGGCTTTTCTAAAAACTCTGGTCAAACATATATAACAGGTCTTTTCATTTCATGAAGTGACTAATAACCAGATACCACCAAAAATATCACTATAATGAAATTTAAGATTTGAAAGAAACTTACTGTATCCTGGTGTGTTGTCTTTGACACGTGGTAAGATAACTCCCTCAAATTGGTTTCGTCAGCCTTCAAATAATGATCATTAATATGCGCTTCAAATTTACTTCAGTTCCTTCTTTTAAAATGGTTATATTTACTCTTTGTAGAAGCAAAAATTCCTATCATATCTCCTTAAGATTCACACCCTTAAGGGGATATCTCAGCCAAGTTTCCTTACTTATTATATATTCTTTTTTAAAAGCAGTGATAAATGGCTCTGCAGTCCAAGTCAATGTACGTCAGTTATACATTTGTGCTGTCTTTGTACCTTGAAAGCCTTGTGTCCCATGACAGGTGTCAGGGTGGTGGTGATGCAAATTAATATTAAAGAATAATAACTGAATGGCAGATGAAGTCTGCAAAATCTCTCTGTCTGAGACACTCAGCTTTAGAACTTAATGCCCATAAAAATAAATTGCTACTGAGAAAATTATGAGCAGATTCAGAGCAGTGGTATGGGAAAGAAATAACACAATGTGTGACAAGCTTCTTGAATATACATCTGATATTCTAGTCATCAGCTCGCATTGTAGTTATATAAGATTAACAGTACGTGGTAGATTTAAAACACTAACTTTGGATATTGAGTTAACAGGTTTATGTGCTCCTCTTCCTTAAGCAAGTTTATATGTTAAAATGTACTTTTTCTTAATGTGCGTTTTGAATTAAGTAGGAAATCACTTAGAAAATTTCCTGTCAATGACAATTACCTTTCAATGAAATCATATACATTTCAATATGCACTTTAATATGATTTTGCTTAATTATGAATTATGCATTACACATATAAAAATAAATGCATGCATGCATGTGCACAAGCACACACATATTGTATGCTTTCCTTTCAGTAACAATAATTGTTTAAATGAGTCACAAAATGCTTCATTAGATGTATAAGTGAATGAAGGAGATGTAAGATGTTCCTAAGAGTTTGAAAGGAACTGTATATCATGACATAGTAACAAATTCAACTTCCCTGCAAATTCCACAGTGGGTTCTACTTATGAATATAACCTCTGAAATATGTGACTGCCTGTAAATTATATTTACATTGTCACCTGTACCCTACTATCAAAAGAACTCACTAAAACATCTTCACAGACATACTATCATGATTAGCATGCTGAAAGCAATTAAAACAGTTTTCTTAACCAGGTGTATTGATTGGCCCATTCCTGTTATACTAGCTTTTGGAGAGGCTGAGCCAGGAGGATCATGATTTAGAACTTAGGCTAGGAAACTTAGTGACTAAGTAGGATTCTGTCTCAAAAATAAATAAAATAAAATAAAATGTGCAGCTTTGTAAAGACACCCTACCCGTCTCCACCTCTATCATGACAGTCAAAGTAAAGGAAAATAGTGGGAATCACAATTACATGATTGACATTTTCCAAGAGTTACTTCTGCAGGTATTTAGGCTATATGTATGTGTATATATATATATATATATATATATATATATATATATATAAACTACAAGTCGTGAGTGCTGAGTTGCACATCTAAATTTGACTAAAAGACTAAGATCAAGTCTTATTTTGTAATTCTTTAAGGACTCAGCTATTGTACAGAAATCAGAGAACATTTTTGTATATAAGTGTAAATAGCTTCTGAGACATATGAAGAAGTAGTCAGGGAATCAAAACAATATTTCCAAAGCAGAACCATACACTCTCAAGTGTAAAGAGACATTTGTGAGAAAACGGATGCTCCTGGAAAATATAATGTTGAGTGAAATAAGTCAGACATATATTTAAATAGAGAATGGTATCCCTCATTTAAGTGAGGCAAAGCACCGATGAAGAACATCATAAAGGATGAATAGAAGGAAATAAGGGACTAGATCTCTGGCACGTGGGAAGGGGTCCAGCAAAACAAGTGTGAGGGGAAGGGGAATAAGGAGAACTAAGACATTCCATGTGCAGGAACCTAAGAGCCTCAGTGGATGTAAGCACTACACGTCAGAGATATGAGCTAGAAACAGTAACAACAGCAAGAATGAATGTGCAGGACAGGAAATTAGAGGCAGACTGAGGGAGGCAGGGAAGAAGAAGAAGGGAAAGAATGAAGCAAACTGTGTTATGCACACCTATCCATTCCCCAAGTGGAATGTAAGCTTCATGTCCTGCAAATGTCTACTAATACAATAAAAAATGTGTAACATTCAGTAGACACCCATTATACCCTACTGTTTCTACTTTTCTTTGAAATTTGGACTTTTCAAGGAGTTGCTGAGAAGCTGTCTTAGTTACTTTAACTTTTTTCTCCTTGCTTGGGCAAAATACCTGATACCCAAAATGAAGGAAAGAAAGATTTATTTGTCTTACAGTTTTTGGAGGTTTCAGTTCATAATCAGCTGGTTCCAAGGCAGGGTGGCATGGCACTGGGGCAACCCCTCAAGGCAGCAGCCAGAGCAAAAAGGGGAAAGAAAACAAGGCTCTTCTCCTCCCTTGTAGTGTATGCAGGCCACCCCCTCCCTACTCCCGAGGGCAGCTGCAGCAGTCGCAGAATCTCCTTGCCCTCCTCTTGCACAGGATGAGGATATTTGCAAAGTAAGAACACTGGCTCTCTGCTGAGTCGCTCAGTTAAACTTCTAAACTTCTCAAGTTGACACAATGTATCAACCATAATAGAAGCTGCCTCCCAGAAAGTATTCAGATCTGTGCAGTTTGGTTGTATACAGTGGACTATTAAAGAATACCAGCTGCCATGAAATTCTGAAACAGTTTGGTTTTCTTTTTTATGTGCAAAATATGTGACTTTCTAATGTAAAAAAATGTATGCTATATGCACATATAAATTGTTTTCTCAATTTCCAACTCATAGCCTATAACAATTATAATTTATATGCACATACACAATTAATTGCTAATCTGTTTTAAGAGGATTCCATCCTCATTATAGCAGCAGGAAATACCTCAAATGCAATGATATTGAAAAATACCAAATAATACCAGTTATTATGTTTTTTCATTGATAGTTATATTTTTGCATGTATACTACCTATTAGAATATGCCTGAGTATTCAGTAAATATCTGTTTCAAAATTAAAGAACTAATGAGAGAACCAGATATAAATTAGAGTGCCTGAAAGACCTATACACTTCACATATTTTAGAGTGAGCAGGAAGATCCTGTATGTTTCTGAAACATCCTACTTAGAATTACTATACACTTATGATTAAGGAATCCTATTCAATTTAGTAGTAATTTTACTTTTTGGAAAAAAAAGGCACCTCCAGAGTGTAAAACTTTTCCTTTGATAATAGGATTAATTCAAAAGGTAAAGGGAATCAAGGAGATAATAGGTCCTTCTGACAAGACCCTCCCCCTCCTGTTGAAAAGCACTGAATTTATGCATATATACATTGAAAACCGTTTCCTTTGTGGTCAAGATATTTTCTTGGAATAAAGATATATTAACCTCAATTTACAATTTAAACAGATTCTAAGAACCATCCAGATTCATTAAAATGTATACATAGCAGAAGATTTATCTATTGCTTTTAATAAATTTTTAACAGCATATTCATAGTTGCATGAAAAATGTGTACTTTAGAGGGCATCCTCCTGTGAGTAAGAAAAACTAGATATTTAATCATGCAACCATACAATCTGCCAGAAACCTAATCACAGAAATGTTAAAATAATATAATCCTTAGAAATTATACAAATTTTAAAGCCTGAAATTATTTTCATTTTAGTGTAATTTCCCACTGAGTCCATCAGCCTGAAACGTTAACCGGGTTCTCTCCTTATTTCTATTCTCGATGTTTTCCCCAGGAGGCAGGGGCACTGATTGCTGCGTCTTTGCCCGCCCTCGTCCTTCGCTCACTCTGTCCTGTGGCCATCTCTCTGTCTCCATGACTGCCTGCAGGAGTATCGGGGACTGACCGGCTCAGGTCTTCCGGCAGGAATCTGTTTCTAGAAATCTGCCATAGTCTGTAGTTCAAATTGAGGAAACATGACTCCTACTACAGAGAAGCAGTGTTTTCCTTAACAGCTTCACAAATATTTTGAGATCTGCTTTAATTGATTTCTGCCTCATTTTTAATGATGTTAGATTTGAAATGAGAGAGAGACAGAGAGAGAGAGAGAGAGAGAGAGAGAGAGAGAGAGAGAGAGAGAGAGAGAGAATAATTATTTGGGATCCCATAGCCTCCAACAAAATATTTTCAATAAAACAGAAATTTTTGTATTTTAAGAGAGAGAGAGAGAGAATGAAGATTTCATTTTCAGTTATTTAAGTAAAACCCTATTACTCATAAATTTTAGCAAACTAATTTCAAGATTTCTAGTGATTTTCATAAAACTTTTGTGGAAATGTTTCATTGGGTTTCAAGAAAAAAGGTGCACACTCATGAATGTGGTGTGTGTGTGTGTGTGTGTGTGTGTGTGTGTGTAATGGATCTCTAAATACTCATGGCTGGAGGGATCAAGAAAAATGGGAATGTTACATTAAATTCTACAATTCAATCAAGTTTTCCTAAGACATCCTAGCTTTACACCTCTCGAAACCATGTTTCTTTATCAGAAAGAGTTAATATATAACAACATTTATTCCTGTTGTGTTATTGTCTAGCTGTCACTGGTCTTCCAAAGTGTGTTTTAAAAATGCTTGCACAGTGTTTTCTATGGCCCAGTCATATGACAAGCATTCAATGCATATTTACTGAAATAATGAATAAATAATGTACAAACTAACACCACATTTAAGCTATATTTATGGACACTTAGTTGAGAGAGGAACATAAACTTCTTAGCAATTTGAAAAAACTAAAAGTAAATACAATAGAGACAGCGATACTTTCTTTCGCATTCTCACTTTTGTTCCAAGATCATCACAGACAATGCTGTCCTCTGTTTATGTGTTACTGAATTTATATGTGGTGGCAGATCACATAGGCTGAAAATCTTCATCACACTGAACATTTTAAAAGGTGAAAGAATGTAGTGAAGGTTACAGCAGCATTGATCCAGGCTGAGCTTTCTATTTTCTGTTAATTCATGTAAACTATGTAATGTTTGTCACTTGGCCACTTGGAGATTAATAGCTTCACAAGTGGGCCTCTTTGAATGTGTTTCTTTACTTTATATGTAATGTAAATAGATATTTTTTGACAAATATAAATCCTGCATAATATTAATCTAATCTACACTGCAATCTTATAAAACAGGCGCTTTTGTAATTCCCCATTGTGAAGTCAGCATTATTTAAATCCCCATGAGACAGATGGTGGTTGGTAGAGGTTAATAAATTGACACATGTTATACAACGCTATGGTCAGAGGTAGGATATGAATTTGTGCATGCAACTTGGAATCTGTGATCATAACAAATTGAAATGGTACCTCCCTGAGAAGCATTTTGTTGATATATGATCATGAGCGTCAGTGAGTAATGATTCCTCTCACTTCTCTGAGATTCTTGGTGTTCCTTTTTGCCATTCTTGTGTAGTCCAAGGTACTTAGAAGTTTGAGCATTAATATTCTTATGATTGTAGTTTTTAGCATTTCACTTACCAAGTGCCTCCCGTGTGTACGTCTCCATGGAATGAAGTGCACAGAACAAGAAGGGTGTCCAAGTGTGAGTACCTTACGAGCTAAGGGATAGGCTAAGAAAATTAGGTTTTCCTTGATTATTAAAAAACAAAGAGAAATTACAACAGTTGCCAATGTAATCCATGCAGTCTCATTCCATATGATGTAGGAATCACCAAATTAGTCCAGTTTATCATACATAACTACTTTCATTCTAACTTCTCTATCAATTGTGATACAAAATTATATAACAGAACATCTCTTCTTTACAACGGATGTAGAGATGTGAAATAAACAACTATTAGAACCGGGCGTGGTGGCACCTGCTTTTAATTCCAGCACTTGGAGGCTGAGGTAGGTGGAGCATTGTGAGTTCGAGGCCAGCTTGGGCTACAATGCGAGCGCAAGCCTGGCCTGACCTACGTAGTGCGACCCTGCCTCAAAAAACTAGGGCTGGGAGTTTGGTTCAGTGGCTTAAGCACCTGTCTGGTGGGCGTGAGGCTGTGAGTTTGATCCCCGGTGCCACAAAAAACAAACAAACAAACAAAAAAAAAAAACAAACAATAACAAAAAAAACAACTATTAGAAAACGTACATAGTCCTCAGGTACATTGACCTAAGCCAGTGCTGGTCTTCCAGACCTGTCCCCATTGATCCCGTCCATCAGTGCTGTCCTGACAGCCTTCCCTGTCTCTGTACTCTCTCAGCACACATGTGGTAATGCAGACTCAGTTCCCACGCCCATGCATGGACACACCCACTCACACAGGCATTAGTAGACCCCCACACACACAGGCATGAGCTCTCATACAGATACAATGAACACTGAATGCATCCTATCATGATAGGGCAGCATTTGCATAATAAAATTAATTAGAATGACTAGTCAGGAAGATTCTGATAAATCATGGATCCTCTCCTTCTGTCTAGGTATTGAGTATCTTAACATGTAAAGACCACTAGATTAGACCTAGACCAAAGACAACATTATATCCTGATTGAGTATCTGTGTGACAGATACAGTTAGGATTCAATGAGATTGTGTGCATAAAATAGCTTGGAAGCTAACAGTCTCAAATTGGTTCTGTTGCTTAAATGAGATGAAATATGTCAAATTACAGTGGACTCTTTCTGTACCTATGGGTTCCACATTCACAGATTCAATCAAATTTGATCAAAAATATTTCTTTAAAAATTGCACTTATATGGAACATGAAAAGACTTGTCATTATGCTGTAAGTGACATAGTCTAACAGCAGCTTCTGTTATATTTACAGTGCATTTCATTTTAGAAAATAATGAAGTTACTTAAAATATTAGATTGTGCTGCCTGGGTTGTATGCAAATACTACACCATTGATTTCTGAGACTTTGAGCACTTGCAATTTTGATTATCTGTAGGGAGCTTAGAAGCAGTTCTGGCTGAATCCCGGACTGCAACTGGATGTTTAAATTATGAAAGGATTTATACGCAATCTATCCATCTATTAATCCATCGATCAATCTATCTATCAGTCAAATCTACTGACCGAACTAACTACCCATTTTGTAAGTCAGCTTTCCATGATTGCTACAGGGACTCTTCTCATAAAGAGGCAAGGTTATTTTGGTACAGTTTTGGAGGTTCCAGGCTATTGTTGGTTGGCCTCCTTGTTTCTGTGTCCACAGCGAAACAGGGCACCATGGAGGACAGTGATTAGTAGAACACATCCATTCAACTGCTGACCAGGAAGCAAAAACAAAAAAGACAGAAAGCACATCCCACGTGACAGAAAGACCACTCCTAGCAGTACCTCCTACATGCTTTTTGTGACTCTCCAATAGTGCTATGGGCTGGGGACCACGTCTTTAATACATGGGGCTTTCAAGGACATATATCCAACCCTATATCACCTCTTTTCCTTTTTCTCTCTCTCTCTCTCTCTCTCTCTCCCTCTCATTATCTATCAGGTTGTGTCTTGTAACTTTTTTTTTGTTACCTATCTAAAGGGGCAGTCATAATGGCATCTTTTTTTGGTGGAACGTAAACCAACTGTTTCGCTAGTGTGAACCTCACCTCACTGTGTCACTTACTATTGGGTAGATGAAGACTGAGTCACTTAGGTTGAAACTTGGTCTCACATTTTTCATGTCCATATATCTTTATTTTCATGTGTCTCTGATAATCATGCAGAATTGCTTTTTGCTTAGTAAAAAATAAAAAAAAATTCACACACTGACAGAGTAGAACCTTCCTAACGAAGCATTAAATTATAAAATCTAACTGCCAATTACCTCCTTGGGCGAGAGGGCATGGAGCTGGAGTCTGGAGCAGTAGATTGAATGATGAACGATGGGGCCCCTCCACGTTCTGCTGTGTGTTGTCCTGAGACAGAGACACTTTGTGAAAAGCTGAGTTACTCCATCGGTTTATTTATAATGATTGCCTGGGTATAGTGTTCATACAGTTACTTCATTCCTTTTCTTTATTAGCCGTTGACTTTTTTATTACCACGCTTTCCCTTTTTTGCTGTAAATTGTTAATTATTACCTTGATGGCACTGGGTAAAACTTCTATTAACTGTCATTGTTTGACTAGCAGTTATGGAGATTTACTTTTGCTAAACCTCTACCGTACTAGACAGTCATAAACCACAAGGCACAGTGTATTAGAGAAAATCCTGTCTGCTTCTGTGGCCTTCAGCCCAAGGGGCTGTTTCCAGGCTTAGGAAGAAACTGTTAATGAGAGGCCTGTATATTTTGTTATGCAGGTGCAATTGTCATCATTTTTTAAAAAGGTACTGCCAATCAAATCTTCGAGAACTATATCACTAGGATTAAACTGTCACCTTTTGACCAATATTATTGTCACTGATTTGCTAAAATCAAAATTAATGAATGGTACCCATGGATCAAGTGATATATCCACTTTATTGCAGAACATTTTAACTTTACTGAGTAGCATGTAAATTTTAGCTACAAACTTGAAAATATAATTCAGGGTAATACATACCAACATGTTGCACGTTTTATTCTTACTGAAAGTTTGATTTTGATATCTTTTATTCTAATTCCCTGGAATGAGTTCATGTCATATCAAGGCTAATTCATATCCTATCAAGACTGGAAAATCTGGATAAAATACAACATTTGTACTTTCATAATCCCTTGAAAATTACGTGTGCATATATTTTGCCTCTCTCACAAAGTGCTCTTACATTTCTTTGAGGCCGGTCCATGTGTTCCCATTTGCATCTTTGGGATTCATGATCTATGTTTCCATAATACTGAACTGTGACTCCTTGAATCTACCATGTTACATAGATGAGGGGCCTTAGATTCCCTTTCCTTCACTTTTTGAATATGCTGTATTTAATATGCTCCAAGTACTTCATGTATTCACGAAGTGCCAGATCTTACTACATTCGGTGATGTCCATCTACTGCTGATATTCCTAGCTACTAAAGATCCTTCATCTTTATATACAGCTGAAAAAATATGATAAATTTCCTTTTTAAATATACTTGTGTCGTACACCGTCCCTAAAAATGGATTACTAAAAATATAAATGTGTCTTTTTATTGGACTCAAGATTAGATCTCTTCCCCAAAACATGCCTGCATCTAATTCCTATTTTTAGCATTTCCTTAGGATTGAGCTCATTCTATTGCAAATCATATGTGAAGTTTGTTAAAGCAAAAAGAGTGCTTCCAGCCTCCATCCATTAAACAGGAGAAAATTAATCATTCTTAAGCAAAAACATGTAATTGCAATACAGGAAATCTTTCACTGAAGACAATAAAAAGACCTATCAGTACTTTGATGTGGTTCCAATGACTGTCCTCTCCCAAACTTAGGTTGAAATGGAATTGGTACTATAATGGTTTTAAGAGATGATGCCCTAGACCTTGCGTGTTTTGCCCTGATGGGTGGGATTGGTTCCATTATAAAAGAATGAGCTCAGGCCCCTCTCCTGAGATTACTTTCTCTGTCTTCCTCTGCTGGTGCTCCTCCATCATCTCCCCATAACTCCCTCCGCTTCACCTTCTTTTTTCCACATGCTGTTGCTGTAGGAAGTCTCTCATCAGATGTTGGCACTTTGATACTTGGTTTCCCAGACCTGGAAGTCCACTGTTTTCTGTTCATTTTTTTTTTAAAAAAATGTTTTTAGTACATGTTTGCTGTACATACACTTTACGGTCATCTTGGGCAGCTGGCATATATGTACACCATTGCTTGCTTTCCTAATTTCCTTCCTTCCTTCCTCCTCTCTCCCTCCTTTAGTTCTCCTAACCCCATTTCATTTCCATTGATATTGCTAATCTTAGATCAAGTTCACTGCACATAAAGTTCACACTCTTGAGGTTACAGGGACCTTGTACCTGGCGTAGCTTCATTCTTCCTAGTTCCCCATCTGTTTATTATATAATACCTAGTTTCAAGTTTTCTGTTACAGAAAACAAAACAGACGAAGAAGCAGGTTTTTTTTTTTTTCCTTTTCTTCTTTTGATACACAGTCATCTTGAGTTATTTTGAGCTCAGAGAACAGCTAAGTAAAGAAATGAAGGCTGTGATGTTGAAAGGTGGCCTATGGATTTAGAAATGGAATTCGGCTTCTTATGTCAGTTTCTCTGTATCGGTAAAGTTGGTTGCTCACTTCAGAAGTAGAGTCTGTCTCTCCAAATGATAATAATTATGTAATGCTTCTAGGAAGTAGCAACGAAGCAGCAGACGCAGATTCACCCTTAGGCTGCACTCTCTGCACAAGGGGAAGTAGGTGACCTGCTGCTTCCAGCAGCCCAAATCAAGACCACTGGTATAACTTTTGTAATGTTTAAATATATTTGAATTTGACGATATTTACCTTTAGAATACATATGTTTGACATGATTACAGATGTTATTTCTTCCTTACTACTCTTATATTGTTTTTCTAATATCTTTGGAATATACAGTTTTTTTTTTAATTCAACACTACATCTATTGCTGGCTGATTTTTGTAGCTTGCCTTTAATGCTTTTATCAGCAATGTTAAAAAACAGCATACAAAACACACATATATGTGTGTGTGTGTGTGTATAAGAAACGAATATTCATGACTAATCACCCTCAGAATGCTCATTCACAAACATATGAGTACCTAGGCACTAATAAAGTGTGGTGTAATGCTCAAGATGCCACTTGCCACAGTAACAAAGATTTTACAGTGTGCGTGTCAGGGTCATGGGCATGACTCTAGTGTGTCATATGTGAGGATGTGCCTCTCACAGTATGGCAGGCCAAGTAGGTAAGGGGTTTTTTAATATTACAAAAATACTGAAAAACTGAGATTACATATTTTTCAGCCCTACTTAAAAATACTGCTGTTGCCACTTTTTAAAAATGATTTTTCATTTTCTTTCTTTCTTTCTTTTTTTTTTTTTGTCTGAATGCTGAGTAGGGTGAGTTTTATGTTGGTATTTGCTTGACATTTTAAATCCTGCACAGTTTTTGTGATTTCATACTGGAGGGACGGTAGTTACCTGGAGTTTTATCTTCTAGGTTCTTACTTACTTCTATTATCAGCTCAATCCTTGAGAGTGATACTCAGTTGTGGACACAGTACTCTCCCTTACTAAGTTCCAGCTCTTCTGGGTATCATGGCCTGTGTTTTGTGAACCAGGTGATCAGTCTGGCAGGTGAAATAGAGCTCCCTCTACATGAGAGATATGAATACATGATTAATGTCTCTTTAACACTTTGATAATTCTTTTATCTGCTTTGAGTAGTTTACTCCACTGCTACATTGATAAATACTTTGCTGAAAATTTAAGGAGTCCCCCTATACATATCTGGGGTTCTTTGTGAAATTCTGCCCTCTTTGATATCACCTTGCAAAGTTAGATTCTCGAGACTCACAACTCTGTCTCACCTCAGGGACGTGCTGAGCTCTCACTGGGTTTGTCCCCTCTGAGCCAAGCCCAGCAACTCTGGGAGGCAGTGAGAGGACATGGCAGAGCCATAGGGCAAATCCACAGGAGCACCAGCAGCGCCTGAATCTCATGGTGTGAAGACCATGTCTCCTCATACAGTATTTGGTTTGATTTTTTGTTCATTTCATAAATCTCATACTTCATAAGCTCCTCTTATTCCACTTTTCCTGAAGTAGAAATTGTCATTTATTTCCCATAATAGTGAAAAAACATTGCACTTTAAGTATAATAGAATCTAGGATAAATATTATCTCAGCAATAAAATCGATTTCCATAAACAAGTCGAAAGTTTCATACATTGTGAGTGATGTTAGTCTATGTAAGTGCATTCCCATCAAAATAACCATTTTTTACTTTGATGATGAAGTAATAATTTTCAAGAATACTCAAATATATACTCCAATGAAGGCAAATAGATTATCAACTCACAAGCATTTAAAGACAATTCACAAATTTTGATGATGATAATCATTTTGTAGGCATAATGCTATAATATCATCTTACATTTTTCTAGATTATATTTGAATGAATTTTTTATTATTTTTAGTTTTATAAAATATATGACTATTGTTTCAGATGAAAAAGTAATGCATTATTCTACAGAACTTGGAAATATAAAATATTCTGAACAGTTTTTAAAGGTAAATGATTATTGACAATCAAATGAAATTTGCTTTATTTAAGTGTGACAGTTTATACTCATTAAGTGGAATAAATACAGTGAGACTAAAGCACACTATATATAACCATTTCTTTTTTTTACATTAACTACAAAATTTCAAACAGAAGTTATATTTTGTTTTGCAACTTATGTACTAATAAGTATCTATGAAAATATTTTCAAATTTTACCTGAAAAGTAGTTGTGTTATATCTTTATTTTTGGCTTTTAAAAAGTTTATTCATTTGACCTCTTGAGTTCAATCATAAGTGAAATTTCAATCATAAGGTCATTTTGTTTAAGAAAATCATTTACTGTTGAGTCTCAAGCATCTTGAGAACACAGATGAATGTGTGGAAGAGATGAAGACAATGTCCAATATAAATCAAAATTTTATTTTACACCTGACATACGAGTCTGCATCATTTTTCCCTTTTGCTTACCTCTGAAAGGATAATTTCTCATACAGCACACATATTTCCTATTACACTACTACATTCCCTATTAAAGGTGCAGTATGTCGGAAGCTACATTTCATATGAAAGAAATGTAGTGATTTATTAATGTGCATTAAAGGATTTTGCTTCCAAGAAGCAATTTGGGCTATATGAATTCTGTATTTAAACAACTCTATCATAAGCTCTTCATACATATCTTCCAAAGTGTCAAACCATATAATTATAAATATGGATTGATTACTAACTAGGATTAGCAGTCTTTATTTTTAAATGAGCACTGTCATGACAAAATAATTATTGAATTTTAAAGAATGTTTCCTATTGAAATCCAAATGAAGAAAATGTCACAACATTAAATGAGAGAAAAAAATCAGTCAGCTTCACTCTGCGCCAGCTTTTACTTCCCTAAAAGAATTTGGAAATTTTCCTGTCTACTATACAGTCTAGATTCTGCTTTCAATTTTGTAATATTCATATTTTGACACATTTGTTATAGATTACTTGAATTTAAGGTGCTAATTCTTTTCAATAACATAATATATATCGTGTTTTCATTCTGATTATTATAAAATCAGAAGATATAAATACTCATTTCATGTTTTAGAGCTACAAGTTTCCCTATGTTAATAGAGTACTCAGACAGTAGTATCATATTAATGGAATAGTATTTTGAAGCCATTGCCATAATGCCTTCACCTTCAAGTTCTCTTTCTAAACCATAGGTGCACTGTATATGATGTGAAACTTCAGCTGCAATGATTCCAAATGGATTCTACCTTCAGTGTTTTTACCTTAAAGATTTTTAAAGCTACAAGCTTTTGGAGGTGACAAGAGACATAATTATTGTTCCTTTTTTTAAATCTCAGATTTGCTCTCTTCTAAACCGGATTGCATCATGACACTCTAGGAGTATAAAATAGGAAATTTAATTTAATTTTCTATACATGTAAATAATTGCAAACTTTAGAGTCCATGACAACTTTGTCAAGGTGTTGGAGAGGTAGACTCATTAGAAAGTCAACATTTCATGAGGCTATCACATGATTGTTACTGGTACCTCTAAATCCATGAATGTGGGACTTGTTTATCATAAATTTTACATTGCATGCTACTTAATTTTTTATGTGTGGATGTCTTGCTCTCCTGTGGTTCCACAAGAAACTTAAAGACAGGGTTTTCTTTATTTATTTCTAAAACATCAAAGTGAGTATCAAATATGTTAGAAGATAAGCATATTCAGTAAGTGACTTCTAGATGTTAAAGTTTTTGAAGTTATACTTCTCAAAGAAGTTTACTGAGAATAACTATAAGATTTTAACAAGTTACTAAAAAAAACTCAGAAGTCAGAACGTGTAAAAGTATCACTCAATTAAGTAAATACAAACGACTAATAATTTGAATAACACAAAATTTGTTTTAGTTAAAATCAGATACTTGTAGTGAGATACTAATCTGTCATGCCCTTTCCCAATTCAATTTTTCTCTTCGTTCAACATTTCCACATCAACCTATCATTTATCCATCCGTTTTTTCCTTCACTTTTGTATCTAGAAAATACTTTGTGTTATATTTTCTAAAAACTATCCCAAATGCTAGACATGTAGCATAAATATTTCAGTCTTCTTGTACTTTTTATTATGTTGGGATGTGATACAGGAATTTAAGGATATTTGTGGATCACAGAGAATGTCTAAATACTAGTAGTAGTAATAATAATAATTATCATTATTATTATTATTATTATAGCAGCTGTTTAAACCCCAGAAAGAATGAGGATTGAGGAGCTCAGGTCTGGTATTTGGTCTGACCAAACCCACCACTGGAGCCACATCGAAAGTGACAGCAGATTCCTTCAAGGGGCTACTCCAAACCATCTCACTATGAGGCTAACTGTATTTCAAAGAGAGACACACTAATAGCCAGAGTCAGACCACAGCATTTATTACAGGGACTTGTAAATGGAGGAATTCGGCATCCTTGTGACAGAGAGTAAGAAAAAGAGATGTTGCAATCAAAAAAAGAACTTGTGCTATGCAGTTTCTCTGAGGGTTGAAAGAATTTGGCTTGGCATGGAGAAAGTTGGTTTCTGCATGTTTAGCACCATGTTTATTTTAGTGTTTCAAGAAACAACATAAACAAGTTTATCAGTGCAAATGAGAGTGTTCAAGACTTGGGCTTGGTTTGAGCCTTCTGGGGAATACATATCTCTAGCTGGGTCACAGATGAGGTAAGACAACCCATGCCCCTCTGTCAGGACAGGCACAGAAAGCAAGAGTAATGGGCATGCTGTATGGGGATTGCTGTCCACCAAGTTGAGGGGGTGCATTTGAATCAATGTGAGATGGGCGGCATTAAGAAATTGGACAGAGGCGTGACAGCATCAGTTTCACTGACATATCTGCTGGACTGGGAATTGGATCCATGGATGAAGCTATCCACGAGGGGACCCAATGGCACACTATTGCTAGAGTCCAGGGATGGGATGATGATGAATTGTCTCAGGAGTTATCAGTGCAAAAAAAGAGGTTATATTCTAACACATTTTGAAGTCAAGCATAACTGGTTTCTGATAAATTACTATAGAATGGGAGAACAAAAGTAGAGGTGAAGGATCACTCCAAGCTATTACTTCAGTGTAACTTCAAGTGACATAAAAATATCATTCACTGAGAGAACAGTCAATACTATCTATTTACATTCCTTTTTATTCATTTTCATAGACTGTGCAATTAAACTATACATCAAACATTCAAACAAATTAGAACTCTAATCTTTCTACTTACCTGCCCTGCTTTAATCTCTTAGGGGAAACTTACACTCGCTGAACTTCAAGATCACTGTCTTTATCCTTGTTTGCCCTAAAAGTTTTTTCTGTGTATTTTTTTTCCTTACTCTCTACTTGTGACCATCCACAGATTTTGGTATACAAGAAACAACAAAGTTATGCCTTTATTAATATGTAATGATATTGTAACTTAAATATTCATTTGATAAAGGTTATTTTATTTAGCTCTAGAGTGTGTAAGGTCATTAGTATGATTAAATATAAAAATTGAAGTGCAATTTGCTCAAGCAGCTAAATTATATATTAATCAGAGAGTATCAGGGTGTCCTAAGAAGGACTTATGCAAGCAATTCAATAAAAATCATTTAAAAATATTTGACCATGTATTTTTAGTCAAAATTTTCTAGAAGAGGGAAATATAGAGAATATATGTACACTTTTCTTTAATACAGAATAATACACTTTGTATACATATATACATGTATGAGGAGAGAGAGAAAGAGATAGAGCCACAGAGAGAGAGAGAGAGAGAGAGAGAGAGAGAGAGAGAGAGAGACTGAAAGAGACATTAATACTGAAAAATTGCTTCATACAACTATAGATGCTAAGAAGTGATCCAACTTGGTGTCTGCAAACTGGAATCCGAGAAAATGAGAGGTCCACTTCCAGCCTGATTCTGAAGGCTGGAGAATGAGAAGGACCAGTAGTGAAAATCTCAGCTGAAAGCCAGAGGTCAAAGATTCAGAGCACTGACATATGCGCCCCAGTCTGCTGACAGGTGGTAGATGTTCGAGCTCACACAGTCGGGCAGAGCGAGTGATTTCTCTTTTCCTCCAGAGTTTTGAACATTCAGATCCATGACCAGTAGGAGGATGATAACCCACACAGAGGAAGAAAATCTGCTGTACTCAGTATGCCAGCTCAATGCCAATCTCATTAAGGGACACACCCAGGAAAAATGTTCAGACACATACTTGGACACCCTTTGGTTTAGTCAAGCTAATGAATAAAATTAACAGTTGTAGCACTGAAATCAGCATAAATTAATAGAAAATGTTTAGAGTTTAAACGTATTTTACTTAACATATAAAGAATGTCCAGACCTTGTTCGTATGTAGCATGAATTGTCATTTTTATATCACTGCTGTGTGAATTCACAACTCCAGTTGATCTTGTTTTACATAACATGTAAATATTATCTGATATTGTATTTCAATGTCAACCTATTACTGCTAGATGTGTCTACTTTATGGCACCTCCATTCATGAGACTTTACACTTCAGCGGGGATAGAAACACATTTTTTGGATGTGCAAGTTCCATGATTTATTGCCACACTTTAATATTTTCTTTCTTACCCAAATGTTCCACACCTGTTCTTTGTGAATGTGTTATTTTTAAAGAGGTTTTAGCACCACTGAACAACCTTTAATGTAATGTATTATCATGAGTCTGCGTGATTATATTGTATAATGCAGTTTTAGATTTTCACACTTTAATATTCCTTGAACAACCTACATCATGTAGCCAGTGAGAACTATTCCAACTTTTACTTAGTATAGACATCAAAAAGAGATTGGAATTTTACCCAAATAATTTTTAGATTACATTTAGTAGTCCTTTAAAATTCTTCTGTGAGTGGATAATATGACTATTCCTTTAAGTCGATTAGTTATATTCATTAGACTGATAAATATCTAATCTGTCAGCATTTCACTTCCTTGTCTAACGTCATTCTAATTTGTTTATGTTATGGTTTAGATCTGAAATATCCCGCCAAGTCTCAAATGCTCAGAAGTGACTGGAGTGAGCATGGGGGCGCTGTACTCCTGAGTGAGTGTGTTCAGTGTGGACCTGCTGTTAGGAAGGGGCCCCTGGCTGGATATGGGTACTGAGGCTTGACCTGGGAAGATGTGCTCCCATCTCTGGCTCCTCCCTTCTCTCTTTGCTTCCTAGTCACCAAGGAGGGGGCAGTTTTTCTCTGCCATGTCCTCCTGCCATGCTGTCTGTGCTTTACAGTCAGCTGACCGTGGACCAAAAGCATGAGCCAAAATAATCCTCCCCCCACTTTAAGGTGTTGTTCTCAAATTATTATTTATTTATTTATTTTTATCCCAGAACCAAAAAATGACTAAAACAGCACATTAGTGATTTTGTGTTTCCTTGTTTTGTTTTTGTTGTCCAGGTAGTTAGAAATAATGTTCTTTGGAACTTCTCCTTTGGACTTTGGAAACAATTTTATAAGACTGTAAATAAAGACTTGCATCTACAGATCTCTTCCTCCCCTTTTAGATCAGAAATATTACGAGCCAACAGTTTCCTAATTGTGATGAACCGTGCATCATCCCAAGCCCATTTTAACAAATAAATGAAAGTATATTGAAGATATTTCATTTCTCCTGATCTATTATTTTATAAAAGAAAATGTAGTGTCAAGCTGCTTTGGAATCACTTAATAAATTAGACATTTATGTCATAGTTTTTTTTGGGGGGGGGATATTTTTATACAAAATTATGCCTTGAAAACATTTCATGTATTATCACACTAAGCAATGAGCCTCACCTTCACACCTGTAACTTCGTTGTACAGCAATAATTAGACCATCAATGACCATAAGATGTGGTTATTATGCATTGAGATCCAATTCTCCATGACAGTTCTATGCATTTTGTAGCAACTTTTTTCCCATAGCTATTTTTTCAAGAATATTTCTAAATCAAAATCTTGGAAGAGAGATATAATTACTCCCTGCAGAGGAAAAGGCAGATTTGCTTGTAGACCATTATTATCAAATTATGGTGTCCTTTGAGGCAAATGGCCTGTCTTCCTGAAAGGCATCTTAGAATTTGCGGGTTTTCTAACTCTAGCCATACTCAACCACAATAAAAGCCTACTGTGTACCAACCACGTGGGCCACTTGTTGTCACCCCAAAGCTTCTGAGTGGGGGGGAAAGAACTTGTGAGAACTAGAACCCATGTAATGAGTATTAAAATGCTTCATTTATGACTTACAAGTCTTTCATCTGTTGTCAGCTTTTAAGAAAGTGTGATGGGCTAAAATGATAGCTTCAAAGGGGCTGGAGACTCTGATGCTTCACACAGTCATGATTTCAGAGAAGAAACAGGCTCAGGGAGGGTGAAAAACTAACCCAAGTCCTTAAGTGTAGCACTTCAACTCTGATCCTTATGCTTTGTGTCATAATATGATGTTGAATGTAGGGAGCATCTTTCTAGCCCGAAATATTAACTTTATACTCTTCTGGGATGATATGGGTCCCAATAATATTTCTTTATCTGCTGTAATTTCTTAAGGATTTATTGTTGTTATTGTTTTGAACTTCTGTTTGTTGGTTTTGGTGTTTTATTTCTACCTTGGTTTTGAAGTATTAGGCTTTAACTGTATTTGAAGGATCTTCTCAACATTCTTTGGTGGCAGGCAGGAAAGTTAAAATGGCCAAATTAGTAGGAAACATATAGTGAACCTATAACTAAATGATTTTTCACATTTGAAACTGATTTTTAGGATTACAATTTCAAAAGTATAGTTTACTTTTTTAACTTATAAAAAAAGAATAAAAATGATGATACAGAATTTCAAAGCAAAATAATAGGAAATTAACACTGGTTAATATATTGTGTATTGTTACCTATTATTCCAAGTAACAAGTTCATATCATTTTAAGGACTTTCATAGAGATTTAGTAGTCTACCCCAAAAGAGACTTCTGAGTGAGCTTTATTTAATAACAACTAACAAATTTTAAAAAATTCAAAAATTGGTGTACATTCTCAATATACTCATTATTTCTATATATTAGGAATATGCGTCAAAGTTACATGTTACCATTGTGGACCATAGAGTAATTTTATTTTGGATTTTGAAAATGATATGTTTCAATATAATTATAGTTCAGTTCTGCCTCTAAATCTCCTTGCTTTTTGTTTATGTGAATTTTGAGTTACCATAGAACGTGTACTCTAACATGCTAAAGAGTTATCATTTCTGATATTTGAATAACATTTTTAAATAGTAATTCTTAGAAACATTGTTACCATAGTAATGAACCACTCGACCTTGCACAGTTTTGATTATTTTCATGCCATGATAGTATTTTCTATGTACGAAAGAGTTCATGAATTTTATACATATATACCATCTACATAGCGCATGTACCCATAACCAACGCAGAAAAATAAAATAAAATAAAATGTATTCATGTGTGCACATATGACACGTACATCACTAAAATGTTCATACTTGTACATAAGTTTACAGATTTATATTTGAAAAAACATAAACTAAGTGGGTTGGGAATACAATTCACAATTTTTTGCAAAACGTGAAACTTCGTCTTTGCCTATGTTCTAACAAAACCCATTTCTTTAAAACAGAGTCCTAGAAGATTGTTAACAGTGGATGAGGTTTTACTCACTCTGGGATTTCCCATTTGTCAACACACACAAAATGTAGTATAAGTGAGAACAGCTTGTTGAGAACCATGGTTTAATGTGTGTGTGTGTGTGTGTGTGTGTGTGTGTGTGCTTGAGACAGATACAGACAATATATTCTGAAGTATCTGTAGCTAAATATAGTTAATACCCTACTGAGAACAAGGGTTTTAAGGATGTTGTTGTTTTGCTTTGGTGTTGTATATTTGTTTATTTAAAGAAACATAAGAAACATATTCTCGAAGTGGTATCATTTATCATTACAAATCCTTCCTAGAGAAGTAATTAAGCATATGTTAGTGCAAACCTAGTTGTTTTAGGGAAAAAAAAATCAGTATTCAGATTTGTTTTCCATACTTTTATGCTTTTGCCTGTTTGACAATCTTGAGAGTTTTTCTTTTTAAGAGATATCTACTAAACTTTTTAGGAAAAAGTATGTTGTCTTTTATATTCTGTCTCTTGTGGATTGATATGTAGATATATTTATTTTAGTTTTAGTGTGTATCTATAGTAGAAGCTTAAGTAGGCTGTGGTATAATTATTAAGATTGTAGTATTGTCTTTTTAAAAACATACACTTACAATTCTATTTGATTAATTATTTAAAGTTTTCAGCAATTTTATAAAATATTAGGAAAAGTTTCAATATGTGATAAGTGACCCAACAATTCACCTTTGCCATTTGGGGTGTATACGTATCTTGCAAATGTCAAGATAAAATATATATGGCAATATAGTTTTCACATTTTGGATAAGTTAGTTTATATAAGTATATACAACAGAAATGTAAGAAAATGACTGTAATATGATAGAAAATTACCTCTCTACATCCAAAAATTTGAACTTTCAGTATATCCTTGGTATATACAAATGTGCAAAAATGTGTTCTAACCTCTGGTTGATTACGTTTCATCAAATTTTGGCACTTCCATTAACCATCAGTTTTTAAAACAAAATTTCATATGGCAACCTTGTGCATTAAAGTGAACTATAAAATATTTTAAAACATCCAACTTCAGAATGACACTCTGTTCCCTGAAAATTGCAGTCTGCGGGAAAAATGGAACAAATTTATACTAGACTACTTCCCTGTTTAAAAAAAAATGGAGCTTGTTCAATAAACATCTTAAACAGTATTAAATTTCACACAAATATATAAGATATGAATAAAATATTTGTATTGGATGACTACTTTTATGTTTAATTGCTGATTTCATTTGCAGGATACATGATACCATCTGGCTTTCTATCTTTTTAGTTATACTCTTGAGTAACATATTCTTCTAAAAGATTTTACTTCATCAGCAAACCAGTCTTTTCATTATAAAATATGTTTTACACAGATTCATCTTTCTCCCTTTTAAAATGCAGTCAAATACATTTTGGTGATAAAGAAAACATGATTTAATGCCTTTTTTCCTAATATGCTTTTTACTACCATGTATTTATGGATAGTATTTTGAAACTTGCATTTCTCAAATGTTCACCAGTCATTAATACTCCTTGGGAAGTAGGTTAAATATGAGTCAACCTTAAAAGCTTGATTAAAATTATGTAAAAATTCAGAAGGTTCTGTCCTTTATGGCTTAGAGCTGAAGATACCATATTCATGTAAGCTATTTTTTTTAATGAAGCATGCATACATGTTTCATGTTAAACACTTCCCAAGGCCAGCTAAGTGAAGCGATTCTTCTCCTCTATGACTAAACACCTTGGAAGATGCGAGCGTGACTAAATGTCATTTATCTGCAAATTCATTATGAAAAACTCACTTTGAAGACGTCACGAGATTTCTGAACCTCAGCATTACTGATATTTTGAGATGGGTTTTTGTTGTTGTTTGTTTGGAGGGGCTGGCCCAGGCATTGTGGGATATTTGTCAGTATCCAAGTCTTTCATCTACAGCATGCCAAGAACAGCCCTTGGCCAGTTGTGACATCCAAAAAAGTCTTCAGATGTTCCTGCATATTCCCCAAGGAAGATAAAAGTTAAATATCCTCCACTGAGGAACACTGTCTTCTCTCGTTAATTACAACAATATACCTTTTGACATATTTCCCAAAATATTTTTTTAGCTACATGAACACTCAGCTTTTCCTCTGCTGAAGGATGCTTTTTTTAATACACATAACCACCTGTACTTTTGTGATACCAATCTACACAAACCTTCTAGTTTTTCAAATATAGTATCTTTTGGAAGAGCATCATCTCCTCCTTAAGGACAATCGTGGGGAGATATTCATAAATTTTATTCTAAATACACTTAGTGTTAAACCTTTGCCACTTTTCTCATTCAATAAATAGGCCATTTATCCTTAATAAAGCAAGTAATAGTATTTGTTAAATTTATTGCTTTTATTTCAAATTACCAAGTTACTTCCTGAGCACATTAAATGTGCTTATCTTTAGTGACTTTTCTGTGTTCATTGCCCTGTTATATTGTGCCCTGTTATATTTCCATGTAAACAGACATGTATACTCATGTTTTCTCTCCATATACCAACTTCCTAATCATTCTTCAAGATCCTGTTGCTGCTGAGACCCCATCTGCCACACATTGGAGGGAAACAAAATCTCTTCTTCTGTAGTCCCAGAGCCCTTTTCACAGACTTTTATGACCTTTACATGCAGTGACCTTGTCATACGGTAACCTTTTCCTGTTGACAGGAAACTGTTACCGATCATACTCTAGACTGAAGTACAGCCTTAGCAACTCATCATTTTCAGAGTATTACACATATTCCAGGACATTGACAAGAACTGCTAGGATGAATGCATTAAGAAAGTAACATGCATTTAATGTACTGTTTTCTTAAATTGCATTATTTCATAATTTTTGGCAACTAAGGATACATTTCATGGGCACTAAGGAAAATTTGTTGCCACTATCGTCTGATATATTGTACTAATGAAAAGTCAATAGTTATCTAGCTTCCTTTTCAACTTGATCACTATGTGACATTAGGAAAGTCTTTAATTTCTCTTATCAGGAATTAAAAGCAAATGAATTCATGAATTAGTGCTTACTTCCTAACTGAAGATGAAACATTGAGACTTAAAATCCTAACATGGTAAAGAGGTGAGAAATATTAATGTTACGTCTGAAATATAAAACCTTATGAACAGGATACTTAGAACAAAGTGACATAACCTTTATTTTTTGCTACTTTTGAATTGGTCAAAGTCTAATTAGATTATATATGAGAAAAATAAGTTTCATCACAGGATATAATGTCTTCCTTAAAATGTTTTACCAAGATAGGTAAATTTTTAGATCCTTTTTGTGTATTTTGCGTGCTTAAAATTTAACCAATTTGCCTAGGAAGTAAAATGTTTAATAATTATAAGTCTGTTTATTTAAAATTTAGTTGAAAATAGCTCCCAAAGCAGAAATTTAGATTGATCTATATATACAAAGTACTATTTAAATGAACATACTTTCATGTACGTATATGTGATAGATACATACACAAAGTGTGACTCTAACCAGTGATTACAGACATACAGATCTTTCTTAATTTTAACTCTTACAGCAGTTTTCAAATCAGCTTTGGATTGTACAGTGCATATTAGTTAGGGTTTTCTAGAGAAGTGGAATTAATAGGGTATAAATACATGGGGTACAATTGAAATATACAGTGAATGCACAAGTTTAAAAAATTATTATGCTAAATGGCACATTGCCATCAATCATCTTAAAAAATTCTCCCCCTTGGTTCAAGCACACTTGTCTTACCACTCTTGCTACATTTTGAAGCAGCTTCAAAGTCCTCTTTCATGAGTATCTTTACCAGGTCTGATAAAATATAAGGTGTTCAGAAAGTCTTTGCCTACACATATGTCTTCAAGAGTTCTACCTATCCTATCTTTTACAGATTTAGTGTTTCTGTTTTAATACTTAGATCTTGGATCCACTTTCATTTCAGTTTAGCACATGGTGAGGAATATGGGGCTAGTTTTAATCTTAAGCAGGTGGAAACCCAATTTTTCCAGCACCATTTATTAAAAAATCTATCTTCCTTTCAGTGAAAGTAATTGGCCCCTTTTTTCACAGATAAGGTGGCTGAGTGTGTTTAAAGTTGTTTCTGCATCTTCTAATCTGTTCTATTGATCCTTGAGTCTGTTTTGTTGCCAGTACCATGCAGTTTTTATCACAGTAGCTTTGTAGTATAATTTCAAGTCAGGAAGTACAATGTCCTTTTGTTGCCCACAATTTTTTTTTTTTCAATCTAGGTCTCTTCTGATTCCAAATAAATTTTAGGCATATTTTCTCTAATTACCCAAGGTATACTGTTGGTATTCTGATAAGAATTGTATTAAATCTGCATAACAAATTTTGAAGTACAGCCATTTTCACTATATTGGTTCTTCCTGCTAAAGAGCAAGGGGTATGCTTCCATTTTCTGACAACTTCATTGAACTCCTTTCTCAGAGTACTGTAGTTTTCAATGGAAAATTCTTTTACTTCTTTCATTAGATTGATTCCTAAGTATTTCATTTTTTTCCATGCTATTGTGAAAAGTGTAATTTCCCTAATTTCTTTCTCAGTGAGTTTGTTGTTTCTGTACAGGAATGCTATTGACTTTTGAGTGTTGAATTTGAATCCAACTACACTAATGAATTTGGTTGTTTAATGTAGATGTCTCTTGGAAGAGTTTTGGTAGTCTTCCAGAAGTTGTGCATTTTATTCAGTGAAGTACTATTATGCTTTAAGAAGGATAATCTTAGACATTTCTAACTAAAAGGATATACCTTGAGGGCATCCTTTTAAGTGAAATAAATCAAACATACATGTTCAAATACCACATGGCTTCTCTGTTGTGAGGAATCAGAAGTGTAAATAAGGACCACAATATATAAAATTGTGAAATAGCAAGAAAATGTTCAAATGAGAAGGGGAAAGATGGTGAGGGAGTGGGGGGGGGACAAAAGGAAGAAAGTGAAAAGAAAAAAAGGAAAGAATGGGAACAAAAATTTTATAAACAAGGAGAGGAAGAGGTGCTGAAGGGAGGGGAAGGGAATGCAAAAAAAAAAAAAAAAGAATCAAGATATATCATGTGCCGGTACAAATTCCCTATGATGACTGTGATCATGATGTATATCTAAAATGTACCAATAATATTAATCAATTAAAAAATAATGCTGCTGTTGAGTACCATCCAACAGAAACACCGGCTCATGCAAAAGTATGTTCTGTGTTCATCTACCTTATTTATGGGACCTGGCATTCTGAGACTTCTGATTCTTCTCCAAAGTCAAAATGTCCATGAAAGGTAAGTGTTTTGAATGAGCAACGCAACCAAAAACACTCCAGTAATAGGACTTCCAGAACTGCTTCAGAAAGAGGCAAGAGTGATGGAAAATGTGTGTTCTGAGGGAGGGGTTTTATGCTGAGAAAGATCTATGGCAATGTGGTTTTCTCTGTAAGAAATTTTTCAAATTTAATTATCACCATATTTTACGATTGAACTGTGATCTGTGTGTGTGTGTGTGTGCGCGCGCGCACGTGTTTGTTTGTGTGTTTCTTCATTTATTCTGCAAAAATATCAGAAACCTCTGTATCTTGGATGGCCAGTAACAACTCAGCATTGCAACTCTGCTATTACAGGATGATCATCCCTCATCCAAAAAGTCAAAATACAAAATACTCCACAGTGTGACCCTTCATGAGTGTTAATGGAAGATTTCATACCTGACCTCACATGATAGGTTATGTTTGAAATAGAGGTACAATACAAATGTTATTTAAAATTTTCTTAGGTTGTGTATAAGATGGGCATGAAACATAAATGAGTTCTGTTTAAACAATTACTTATTTCTTTATTTATTTATTTTGTTACTGGGGATTGAACTCACAACCTCACACCTGCCAGGCAGGCACTTCAGCCACTGAGCTAGATTCCTGGTCCGAGTTCTGTGTTTAGATTTAAGTCTCATTCCCAAGATATCTGATGTCACCCATGCAGGTATTCTGCAATCCAACAGTATTAAAATTCTACAATGCATCCTGCTCCAAGCATTTCGAATAAAGGCTACTTATCCTCTATGCCACAATCAAAAACAGAGATATAAGGATATAGCTTTATTGACTACATCATTTGGGATCACACCCTTAGTCACTGCTAGAATTACTGCCACCTGTGACATAAATACTAGTGAATTTTCACTATAAATGTGAATAAAGTATGGTGCGCTACCAATTCTATCAGTTCACTCAGTTCCTAAACCTAGTCATTGCTCAATTATTAGCTATAAGGGCTATGCCCTTCCTCCCGTTCCCGCTGCCTCCCTCCCTGCTTCTCTCCTTTTTTCTTTATTTCCTGTTCTTTCCACTTTTCTTTCTTTCTTTCTTTCTTTCTTTCTTTCTTTCTTTTTCTTTCTTTCTTCCTTCCTACCTTCCCTCCTTCCTTCTTTCCTTCTTTCCATCTTTTCTTTCCTTCTTTCCTTCCTTTTTGTCCTAGCTTCCTTCCTTCCTTCCTTCCATTCCTTCCTTTCTTTTTTACCCCTTCCTTCCTTCCAACTTCACAAGATGTACAGCACAATGTTGTAAAAATAAAGAAAGGAAGACAGAGGAAACATTTCACCCGAACTTGTCACTGACCAAAAATGTGATTCCCAGGAACTATGTTTGATGTCACAACCAACAAGGCATACAATAATCCTAGTATTAGATAAATATGTAAAGGAAAACTTGAAATCATTATGTTGAAAAGATATTTGTACTCCATATATATAGCAGCATTATTCACAATAGTCAAGATTTGAAAACAATCTAAGGGTCCGTCAATGGATAGATAAGGTGAAAAATACAATATATGTACACTGTATTTAGAAAACAGAAATGTCTGTCATTTTGATTCATGGATGAACCTAGATAACTATGCCAAGAGTTATCTGCCAGGCACAGACAAGGAAACACTGTAAAATTGCAAGTATAGGTGGAATCCAAAAAAGTTGAACTGATAGAAGTAGGGGACAGAACAATGGTTACCAAGAAATAAATTCTGGTGTTATATTGCCTAATATGGTAATTATAGTTAATGTTTCAACGGTTAAAGTGACAAATTTAAATGTTCTCACCACAAATAAATGACATAAATATTTTCATCATAATTCTGATGAATAGCTTTGTTTGATCTTCTTCAATATGTAAGTGTATTGAAAGTTTACATAAGTATGCACAATTATTTTTTATAAATTAAAGATGAAATAGGACTCCAGGTATAGCTCAGGGGTAGTTCTTATGGTTACCATGTTCCAGCCCCTGGATTTGAACTCCAGCCTCACACAAATAAATTAATGCACTAAAAACATATAAAAATAAGTTAAACAAAAAGTACAGTTGCTGAGGATGTAGCTCAGTACTAAGCTGATACTTAGCATGCGTGAGACTCAGGATTTGATCCCCAACACTGCAGAAAAAAATAATAAAATAAAATGTTATATTCTGTTCAATGAGGCCCACACAGTGGCATATACTATCTATGTAGTGTGGCATTATGGAGGAAAGAAGTTTCAGGCACACACAGGAAGAAGTCTATGCCCTGGAAAACTATATATCTTTATTAGGAACAGGAACAAGGTTTCCTGCTGGAAGAATAGCGCTAGCCCTGTTCTGTGGGTTCCTTCCGTGCCTTCCCTGGAAAAGCCAAGTAGAGGACTCTCGAGTGAGTATCTGTCGTGTTTAGATAGCCCCGTGCGTGCACACGATTTCTTTGCCATACTTTCTGCCGCATCTTAAATCCCATTTGGCTGCCGTTTCCAGAGCAGGTGGCTCTTGAGGATCAAAAATACCTAGAGGCAAGTGAACATCCCTCTGCTTACAGTCTGGCCTATATAAAGAACGTCAAGTGAGCAGGTGTCCGCCCCCTGAGGCAGGCTGCCTCCAAACCAAAAAGAGACAGTTCTTTTCCACTGGGGAATATATTTCCGGCATTGAGGAATTAGTGAGCAGAGAAAGGTCCTGAGAATATTAACCATGTTGGATTCAGAGTGTGTGGGAGTGGGCAAGGTGTCCCTGACCCCACAGTCATAAGGGTACAGAAAGAATCTGTCCTGAAGCATGAGGGTTGCTTTCTTGTCTTCTCCCAGATAGACTGTGATTAGAAATAGCATTTAGATGTGCTCTTTGTGTGTTTAATGCTGACGTGTAAGTACAGAAAGCAGTTTCAGTGTTGCTGAGCTCTGGTTTACCTCAAATCTTTATTCACACAGAATTCACCAGTGTTCAAGTGTTGTCGATGTAAATAATAGAAAGAACTATAGCCACTAACCCTCAACTTAGAGATTGCTGTGGACAAAAAGTAGCCACGCAGGGGGCTGTGGGTTTGGTTCTGTGGCCGAGGACTTGCTTAGCATGTGCAAGGCCCGGGGTGCGATCACTAGCACTGCAAAGAAACAGAAGGATGAGAGAAAGAAAAGGGAGAAGCAGACAAGCATCAACACCTCTAGTATTAATAATTAGATCATTCTTTTTTAAAAAAATACATAAATAGTTCCAGGAAAATCATTATTGCATTTGAAAAAATAGGTTTTCATTTTTTCCTTGATTTTTCATACATATTAGTAAAACTCATCCATTAGAAATGAAACTGTAAAAGTAGAAGGAAGAAAGATTAAACTGAAAATGGCTTGAGATAGCTTTACTTCTTTTTCAAGCCGAAGTTCACAGAAAGCTCCTTACACTTTCTTTTGAGTTTTCAGACCAGCAACAGTGAACTCAGATAAAATACATTGTCAGAGGTAAATGGCATTAGGTAACTATTTTAATGTCATTTAATAAAACATTTCAATTAATATTCTTATCAGAATCAGTGAAAAGGTGTCTACAAATGTGAGAATGTGAGCGTGTTTAGTGTTAGCAAATTTCTTTCTAAAGAAATAGGTAAAAATAAATAACAAACCTAAATATTTAAAGATTATTTCACTTGAAAATTTAAATGCTAATCCCTATTCATATAGTTTAAATGTATTTTTAATTAAGCTATTATCTGAAAGTCAGCATAAATATTCTACATAAAACAAACTAATTAAAACAGCTTCGTAAGGGAGTGTAGGGTAGAAATCTTGTTGGGATATTTTATTTTCATTAAGTAGGGATTAAATTAACTATAATTAGTTTAAAATATTTCTGCCTATTTTCATTCAACAAATATTTATTGATTATAATTCTATATGTACAACAATTATCCTAATGATTATAAAGTTAAATCATTAAGGCTGTCTATGACTTTAAAGAAATCGAAATTGCTAAGTCTGGAGTTATAAATTGGTTGTTATTGTTCACAATGCAGAACAATCTATGCTTCTTCGCGAAGCAGTTCCTTTAAAATGTCATCCCTAATGCATTTGCTGCTTTATAGATCACAGATATTTTTCAAAGAGATTTGATGGATGGATAGATTTTAACTTAAGGCTTATGGCTTTACCTTCTTTCTAAGTATCTTTTAATGTGCACGAAGTTAAAAAGAATAAAAGTGCACCGATTGCTATTATACGGAATGTAAAAGTCGTTCACTGCACCCCATTCATTGCACTCCCCTGAGTGAGACCTTTTCTATAGCTGTTTTAGAAATGAAAATCTCCTTCTGCTGAACCTCCAAACTGAAAGTGATATTATAAACACTTCAGGGTGGTTTCTTTGCTTGCACAATATGTGGCTTCTGTTTTAAAAGAGCTGATCATTGTTCACCTGAGTTTAAGGTTCAGATACACTAAAAAATGTGTCTAATGTCTCAGGGTTACCCAGATATTCTGAAGTGAAGTCCTACAGCTAGATTAAGCCTCATTACATTCCTGTCTTCGAGCGCCCCGTGGATGTTATCAGAACTCCTTTACCACCCACCCTGTCATCGGACTGGAACCACAGAAGAAGCAGGAAGGAAGCCCTAAGTCTTCAACAGTCAGAACTGAAAAATTGGAAATATCCTTCCACTCAGCGGGTGCCCATATTTGGTTTTAGCTTAATGGGTTTATCATCCTATGATTGGTAAAACTAGGGCCTTCCCTGCGATGCCCACTTCCTGGAGAGCTCCTCAGCCACCTCCCTCACAGGGCCACATTTCCTCCGCTTCCTCCTCTTAACCTGACTGCCCTGTCCCCAACTGAAGCCGATGCAGCCAGCCTCCTCTGCAGGCTGTGTTCCACTCACGTGGTCTCTGTGTGGAAGCCGGGCTGATGCCAGATTTTGTGCTATCAGTAGAATCCTTTGCGTCACTGCTGCTAATCTCTCCCTAGCCTAAGCAAGATTACAGGCACAAACAGTTGATGCCAGGTTGAGACACCAGTAATTGTTTTCCAAATAACTGGAGAAAGAAAAAAAAATAAAACAGAAACTTAAAACTTGCTATTAAATATCATTAAGAAGTTTATTTCCCGCCATATATATTTTTTAGGTTCATCCAAGATCCCTGCATGTCTAAATTTTAATATTTGATTAACAGTGGGAATCCCCATGAGGAAATTGGGGGTTTAAGATCTCATCCCACCCCAGAGTTGCTTCCTGTTATGCCTCTACATTAAATAGAAAAAACAAATACAAATATAAAAGGCCAGAACTAATGGGTGATTCAGAGATTCTAAAGCTCTCCCATTCCTGAGCGTTTTCCTTGCATTTCACTGCCATATCTAAAAAGCTGACTCAGAAAGATTAGCAAAGGAAAACTTTGAAATGAAGCTATCGTATCTGGAAAAAACAAAACGATCAACTGTCAGCAACCACAACCATGAAACAGTTCCAGGTTTGAAAAGCCATGATGCTACAGATCCCATTTTGGCTTAAGAAGCAGTAGTGACAAATATGTCACTTCATCTTCCTGTAGGACTCAACTCTTCCCCAAAACACAAACTCTTCATGGTTATAATAACTTCTTTATACTCTCAATACCTTGTTATTTCAAGCAAACTAAAAATGCAACTTCTGTATGAAAATTTGCCTCAAAGAAATATGTATTTTGTGAAAGCATAAATGTAGTCTTACAGAGAGTTTACTGGAAGAAGACTCTATTTTTTGCTTACATAATCATTTGAGGTCCTAATTCGAATAATAAGTAGACCAGTAGTGAATATTCTCCAGAGAGCAGAAGCAGTGAAGAGTATGTGTGGAGTTAAATAAGCAATGAACATCTGGTTCAGTAAGCTGATCAATTCTGAAGACACTCAAGTATTAAAGCATGGCAAGTTACATTTCTTTTATGACTAGCAGTTGATAACTTTACCTTACACAGATGTTTGCACCTAGAAAGTGAGAATATAGGTTTCAGTCGTACACGAAGTGAACGCGTAGCGTCGTATGGCAGCGGGGCCCTGATTGATGCTGTCCATGGGGTGCCATCTTACACAGAGTTAAATTCAGTCTTAAGTATTGTGCCTTGGGGTAATGGCAACGTAAACCCTGCTGGCATCTGTGGAAAATGTTAGCCACTAACTGTGAGAGGACATTTAGTTTCCACAGAAATCCAGAATTAAAGACAAAAAGATGTAGCCTGAATCCATTTACAAAGAGTGATTCGGTACATGCATTCTGCTAAAGCAACTGAAATAATTCCTCAGTTTTACCAATGCTTCCACCCGTTGTCCCATGTTCTTCTCTGTTTCTCTATTTCCCAGTGTCCTTTTCCTGATATTCCTTCTAATCATCTTCTTTCTCTAAATACACACAAGCATTGTTCCAAACATGCATATTTCTAAAGATCTATGTGTTTATACATATATATTTCTAAAAAGCATGTAATTTTTGTATCAAAGCTTTCTCACACCCTGAACCCCCATTCAATAGGGACAGGTGCTGGAACACTGCTTCCCGTGAGTTACAAATATATTTTCATTACTTTTTTCACCTCATTGGATTTTATGATTTTGAGTCCTAATGCAATGGGGTTGGCAATAAACTCAGTTTTTTTTTTTTTAATTCTGAATTTCCACAACTCAAAACATGATTCAGAGTTTTAGACTGTCTTGTGTCACCAAGATTTAGATTCCTGTCTCTGAGTTTGCTGGTCATAGTGAATTCATAATGCTGGCCATAATGCAAATCTGAGGTTTTCTGACTCTCTTGGTTTCTCTGTGTCAAATTGGACTCTCTGGTGCAATTTTGGACCTGAGGTACAATTTTCCTAGATGTATCTTGGGCCGGTATGAGTGTGTAACCTGAATTCACCCAGGTTGCTAAAAAATAATTACATCCAAAACGTGGAGTGAGAGAGGTGAGAGACTTTTTGCGAAAAAAGAAGGGAGTATTAAAGAAAATGTCAATGAATGTAGTTAGTACTAAAAGAAATATCTTCAGTAGGAGGGATTAATGTGGAGTACCCCAAAACATATCACCAGAAACTTACCTTAGAAAGGGGAGCTAAGAGTATTACGAGCTCTTCCGTTGACAAAGTTGGTAATGAGGGTAATGAATGGGGACATAATTAGAATTTTCAATAGAAATGTCATTTAACCACTTTAAAAAGAAACTTTAATCTAATGTTTACCATCCATACAAACGGGCAGCTGTCCAACACTTAATATCCAAAGGCTTCCCATTATTTTCCACTCCTTCCCACCAAATAGGAGGTCTTCTGTAGGTAACAATGCAATGAAGCAGAGAAATGGTGGGGGGAGCAGAAATTTCTGTCACTGTGGTCCAAAATAAATGAAAAATAAGACTGTCTATAAATTTTCACTGTTGTAATATGACATCGTGTTGTTTCTTTCTTCTGGAGAACCAGTATTGATCAATTAGTCTTAGGAACCTACAGAATACCCACTCTTCATCTTCTATAGTCCCTCCAATTTTGTGAAAATTATTTTCTAGTCTAGAAAAAGTATCTTTTTTTAGTTCTTTACCAAGACTCATTTTATTTTAAATAATAGGACATAAAATCTTGGCTATCTGCTTCAATACAGGAAAGAAGAAGCTAACAATTATTAATCTATTATAATATCACAAATCCACTCAAACAGTGTATCAACTCAATAAACTGATGATGATAAAACTGGGAGGAGTTGACTTCAGAAGAGAAAAAGCAAAGAAATTAGAAAATGAAGCATAGAAAGTGTGCATATTTGGGAAAATATCAGCGTATTATGGAAAAAAATATGAAGAAATAAATTTTAAGGAAAGTACACAGAAAGAACTCTGATTAGGACTTTGAAATTTCAAGTAATGATATTTTCTATGGGGCAAATAATCCCAAGAGGTAAATAAAGAGGGCCCAGATTGTCAGCCTGAGAGCCCCCTATAGCCTACACACTAAAAATATTGTGACAAATTAGGCATATTTTTGCTAAAGATCAAGATGAAGAATGCAGATGGAAAAGTTGGACAGGCTTCCTGATGGTAAGAATAGACCATGGTGTATGTAATAAAACAAATGAACTTAAGGTTTCACCTGGCTACTTCTACACTCACCGGTATCCTTCGTGCTAGCAGCTTTACATCCTATTCCCCATCTGCAATGTAATCCCTCTCCAGAGAATTATTGCAGGGTTTTAATGTCCATAGTCAATGAATGCAAGCTAGTGTGTGGCGGATGCTCAGGGAAAGTCAGTGGCCTTCTCACTACTCGTGGTACTCATCTGGTCTGGGAGCACAGAGGGTATGCAAGCGCAAATTCCTGTCCCAAGTGGTTCAGAACATTGAAGAGTAACTTTTGTCTTTGTCACCAATGCCTCTTGTGCTTGACTCCCAGACGCCCAGTTGTAAAGTCAGTAACTGCCTTTATCTTACCCCTGAAGGGTTTTCCTGCAGCATAATATTTCCATGAATGTAAAGCATGAGGACTTTCATAGTATGGCTTGCAAAATGAAATGAGTTTTTGTGTTCATCATGACTCATTTGTCATGAATGTTTTCCTGTTAGTCACTTTCATGCCTTTGCAAACCCAGGTATTGTGCACATTGCATACCTTCCTCTGTCAACACTGTTCCTAGCATTTTGTAAAATTTAACATCAGTGGATTTAATAAACATGGACTTTGTACACGTTGATATAATTATATTAATGAAACTCTTTTTTTCTCATGTTATCAGTTCATATTCTTCATAGCTTTAGAAGGGAAGGAGAAATGAAAAAATTGTTAACTTTTCTCAAACCTAGAATGAGATGATAAAATAAATACAATGATTCTGATTATAAAAGTTGGCCTTCTTTACCTTCATACTTGTCAGTCAGGGTGCAACGTGGGTTTTGTGTTAAGTAATTTACCTAATCCTTAACTCAGCGAGGTAGGCGCTGTCATTATCTACACTGCTGAAAACAGAACACTAACTCCAAGAAAGGTCAGATAACCAATTCCAGACCACGTAAATCATTTCCAGAATATACTGGAGCGGGACACGTCTGCATATTGATATATCAAACCACCAAGCACTTGTAACTACCTTTGGTTTCCACTCCATAAGTCAAAATTCAAGCCAGAAAACCAAAGAATGAATTCATGAGACAGAATGACTGAGTTTGGTACCGTTTGCCCTGTTTGCTTTTGTGTTCCCAAAGGCAACACATGTAAATTTTGAGTGAATGTATCTTGATTATGAATTTCATCTTCCATCTGTAAGTAATAAATTAGTTAATATTATTTGCATAAAAATCCCAAATCTTATATTTGGAATATAAAAATGTTCAGAAAAATGTGACAGTAGGGTGGAAAATAGCAAACATGAGGCATGTAGGGCTTTTTACATTTCTCAAAAATGTCTGAACTCTGCTTTTATTCATAGGTTAAATGATATGGGTAATTTTTTATTAAAATTAATGGAAATCTTTGAAGTAATTAAGAATTGATTCTGTAGATCTTTAGAAGAAAAAAAACTGTTTCTGATATATAGTATTTTAAAATTGGGCATTAACTCAATTAAAAAATAAATAATTCAGCATAAAAAAGGGTTAATGCTATAAAATAACTTCCTTCTACCAGGAGCAATAAATTACCATGGTTTTCATAAAACATACATTTAAACGAGTCTCAGAAAGACACTTTCTTACTTTCTCACCCCTTTAATATTCCATTCTTATTCTAGACCTATCATTTTATCCAGTGCATTCAGTGTAGCGACTCTACACTTGTAATTAAAAATAATACTCTCGAGTGTACAGGCAGCCATGCAGAAAACCCCACAGGGAACCCCACAGGAAACAAGCTTAGCTAATCTGTATAGTTTCTATGTACATAGATCTTTAAATTGCTGGAGACTGTGTAACTAAAACATCACCTTTTTATCTGCACACTGAATTGAAAGTTAACCTGATGTTTTCCAGTTATGTTATTTTTCATGGTTCCTCACCCAGTGAACACACAAGTTCTAGAAATTTTCGATCTCTAACTTTTGCTTTCATTTGAATGTAAGCAGTTGGAATTGGACACTGTAGATTCTTTTTTTTTTTTTTTCCCTTTGGTACTGGGGTTCGAACTCATGACCTTGCGTTTGCCAGGCAGGTGCTTGTGCCGCTGAGTTAAACCCCCAGCTCTGGACACTGCAGACTCTTAAGTAAGAAGATCAACAGCTTTATTCTGTGTTCTATTGCTTGAAGGGTGCTAAGCATGAGGAAAAGTTTTCTGACTATAATTTAAAATTCTTTAGAGATAGGCAGCCCTTTTCCTATAGTCATAAACCATTTTTGGTCTTGGGAAGGTATTAAATAATTGTCAATTGTTCCTTTCCCAGTAATATCAACTCAAATTTCTTATGTAAATAGAGTAGTGGAGAGATACAATGTATATTTATAATTTTGAAACATTAAAAGAATCTACAAAAACCGTTTTGAACATTTGCCTGAGAATTACTCCATGAAATCAATCATAGGTTAATAAGTCTTCTTAGCTAGTCTTCAAGAAAAATTTTCATTAACAACAATCAACTCTATAGGTCTTATTGAAAAAATTAGGATACAAGTTCATGGTACTTATCACATGTACTGATACACCTTTGGACATTCATCTTACAGTGTGAACTATAAATAGCATATTATTTATCTGGTTCCAGAATGAATAACCATGTAGCATATATGAATCATATCTGCTAGCGTAGCCACATGACTCTGAAGACACTCAAATAGCCTTGAAACAAAATGCAAAGTGTCACAAATAGAAGGATGTTCCCTCTGCACGTGCCACTAATGAATTGGGTAGAGAAACTTAACATATTCTGTTACTGAAATAATCATTGATATTGACATAATCATTACATGAAGAATAAGTATGTTTATTATAACAATTCAAAAATTTTTCTGAATATTTTTCTCACAAAATATCTGACCTGGTCATTTTATAAGTGCATAAGGGGCAATACAAGGTGACATTAATAATATTAATTGCAACTACCTCTTTAACTATGTTCTCTTACTCATTAAAATGTTCTAGAAATTTGCAGTTTTAAATTTCAATTTTTAGTCGTGCATGGTGGCACACACCTTTAATCCCAGCACTTGGGAGGCTGAGGTAGGAGGAGCGTTGTGAGTTTGAGGCCCGCTTGGGCTACAATGCAAGCGCAAGGCTGGTCTGAGCTACATAGTGCGACCCTGCCTCAAAAAACTAGGGCTGGGAGTTTGGCTTAGTGTTGTAAGCACCTATCTGGCAGGCATGAAGCTGTGAGTTTGATCCCCGGTGCCGCAAAAACATAAAATAATAATAATAATTAATAAATAAATTTCAATTTTTTCTCAAAGCACTGACTTTTACTGAAGATGATACAGTTTTCTAGAAATGTGTGATGTAGCTAAAATGTTATGAGATTTGTAATTTACTAGCTTTAATCACAGATTTCAGAAAAGGAATTTAATAGTGTATGTGCTTAACCAAATATATTTTGTTATTTTCCTTTTAATAGCATATGTGGAATAACCCAGACTTATTAAATGCATGTATATGAAGATCTATTGATATAATTATTTATTTAAATAAAATAACACAGAGAAGAATGACTAGCTGTAGAGTTTCTATGAATAAGAAAATATTTTTTAGTACAAGCAAAATGAAGTTGAAATATTTTTTCCCTAAGAAATGCTTAACTTTGTCTTGAAATGAGAATAGAAATTCATCCAAAAGTTACATCAAGTTTAGGTATAAGTAAGTAAAAGTATTTATCATATCTTAACATTTAATGTAAGAAGTTTTAATAAACATTTAAGTATCTATCATGTTTTTCCTCTCCTAATTTCTGGATGCTGCTTTTTTTTTTTCAAAGTAAGGTCTTACTTTCTAGAAGTTTGGCTACATTATATGTAGAACATATCCAGAAGTGTCTAACACAGATCATTCTGTTTGTAAGTATGGTTTCTCAAAGCTTTAGTGATGGCAAATTTATCACAATGAAACATGTTATTCTAAGTTCATTTCCTTCCTGCATAACCACTGCAAAGCAGTTCTGCAATTAGTTGATTCTTTATAACCTACTTTTAAGAAGTTGTGTGATTATTTCCCAACTTAATGATATTGCATTCAAATTATTCTGTATAGACCCAGTAAGAAGAAAAATTTTCTAACCTGAAAAATTGATTTCTTGAAGAAACTACACAAATCACACTTTATCTTTTGCAATTCTAATTTTTATGATTTGTTCTCAAGCACCTGAATGCCTCTTACCTGATGCCATAACAGGGAATAAGAAATTTTCACATATACAAATATGTATCTATATTCATTTTATTAGGGCTTCTTTTTTCCTTTGACAAAGAAAGAACACTGAACATACTGTGACTCTTAATGATACCTCATTCACCATTTTGTCTAAAGATTTGTTCACTATTTAGAAGTAGTAAATTAATCTCTAATCCGCCATAGCTCTGGGTCATTTAATTTTTCTTTGTTGAAAAGTTTGTTGAATTTCTTATTCTAAAAGCACTTCTGTCTTTCATAAGTCTGTTTTCACTTAGTTTTCCTTTCAAGGCAATGGGAAAAAATTTATGACCTGTCATTTTAGATGCACTACCCAATCACCCTAGTAATCAAAATTTTATTATTCAAGTATGTTTTTTCCTCTTCTAGTCTCTTTATTGTATAGTTGGGATTGAGAATTGTTATCTAAAATTTATTTTTAAGTGGCTGAAGCTAACATAGTTAGCAATAGCTACTGAAATTTTTGCTGTATAATGAAGCATGCCAATGCACAAAGAACTTGGAGGAAGCAGACAGTGGAATTTTCATATTGCATGTTTTTGGGTCACTGCTTTTTTAAATTGAATATGTATACTCCAACATTGTTTTTCACTGATACAGAATAGTATAGCAAGAAAAGTTAAGTATGAAATTTTAAATCCACAATTGAGACCAAGCTCCCATTCTTTTGTCTAGTAGTTTGCTGATGTACTTTACAAGGAAGGAATCTTTCTAACTCTGTGTTAGTGTTAGATTTTTAAAATGATCTTTAAGTTTGTTGTTACTGCTTTTGTGTGGTTTAAAATCATTGTATCAGTTCTAACTTATCTTCCCATTTGCTTCAACTAACTGCAATAACTTCAGAAAAAGAAGTTATTTAGTATTTTTCTCCTGTGCAAAATATTAAGTTTAGATTTTACTTATTCTAGGGCAGAGTCATATTTATCTTAGTTATAACTAAGTTTGCAGTACCATCTGGCATCTCTGATGAATGTTCTGTTTTGTTTTCCATTAAACACCTACAAAACTCTTCTGCTCTCCATAAACTTAGCCCTGTCCTCTCTTCTTGGTTATGAAAAGCAATTTTTTCTGCTAAACTAGTTAAACACCTTCAGTGTGAGCTTGCTCAGCACTCCCCCTTTCTTGACTATGAAATATCTGACTTCACCCCCTCTTTGACACCTATGCCTCTTGTCCTTTTCTGTTATCATAGCTTAAAAAATTATGTCTATGTCTCCATATTTACAAATAATCTGAAATTTTCCCACATCCTAAGAAAGACTTCAGTAAACAGCCCTGAAAGTTGTTTTTTGCTGTCATTTTTGTTGTTTTCTTTCACTTAAAAACCTCCATAATAATGTAATTTGACTTCTACTGAAGTTTTCTAATGTCACACTTTATAGTCAAATTCTTGCTTTTTATTTTTATTGAATTGGTTCTCTTAAGTGTTAGTGATGGTTTCATAATAGTCATGGAACCTCTGCTTTGTTCCCCGCCACGATTCCCAGATGTTTGACCTTGACTGTCTTCTTCTACTAAAATTCTTATTTATCATGTATTTCTGTGACTCTTTGTAATTTGGCACTCTTCAGACAAGATTACAACACAAACCACAAAATTCCAGCAGTTTAACAAAACAAAGACATTTCACACATTCTATACTTAGGTTATCAGGATTTTGCTATGCATGGCATCAAGGTATCCAGGGTGAGAGAGAATCTATCCTCCTTGACCATGTCACCTAGAATATGGGACATCTTCCTTGTTGGCTCAGACATTGAAGTTGAGCTACTAGGTTTTAATGGTGGAAATGAGAAAATTGTCACATCCACATACTGTCCCCCTCAATTAGTCAGTTAAACCTGCTTTTCAGTAATAGGTGTGTGAGGAGGCACGTGGATTTTGGGTGAGTCCACACCGCTGCCACACCAGTCCCATTCAGTAGACGTCAGGTACTCTTCCTTTAGTCTTGACACGGGCCTTCCACAAACTTGTGTTCTTGGCTCATTCATAATCTCAACACTTCAACTATCATTTGAATGAGGTAGATGTCTCTATCTTTGTATCCAACTTTCCTTGCCTCTTCCAAATTGTCGCAGCTTTATGATTTACTTGCCTGGCACGTGTTACTATCTCCATTTTCAATAAACTTGTGACTATTGAAACTATTATTCCTAGTTCTGTCTTTACATGGAAAATTATTACTTGAATTATACTTTTTCCTTTTTTCTTTATACTGTGCAATTTACTCCTTCTTTGCAATGAATGCCCCTAATAAAAGTCCAATTTACTTCCTTTTTGCATTTTTGTTGCACAAACCTGATTCACAACTTTATCATTCTGTTGGACTCCTAAATAATCCCCAAACTTCTCTTATTACTGAAAATGTGTCCTAATATTTTTTTGTCCTTTGAAGCAATACCATCTCAATCATCCTAGTCAATATCTAGAATCCCAATTATCTGGCTTTTAAAGGAAAAGACTATTTGTAAACTATGTACAAAAGGGTTATGTTTAAATGTTAATGTATTTTGAAGTTGAATGAGTAAATATTTTACTCATTCTCCACACTCACTTTTCTACATTACTTTCTTAGTTGGTGAAAATTTTGTCCTATCAATCTAGGCAAAACTTGTGCTGTTTGGGGTTGCAATTATTACATATGAGCCCTAATTTAAGCCAAGAAACGAAGCAAAATTTTTAAAAAATATAAAATGTTAAGAAAGGAAGAGTTTATTTAAATGAAATTTGTCAAATATTTGGTACATTCATCTAAACATGTCTATATTCATATAAGTATACTAAACTACTTATTTCCCTTTAAAAATTGGGAGACATACACTTGGGTAGACCCTGAAGAAAAAGTGAACAAAACACATTTTCTGACCTCAAGAACTTTGTTCTCTCATTTAATATAAGGAGACAGACTGGGAACACTGTGAAGTTTATAAGGACTAAGCATAGGGCTAGGTTTGCTTCTGGTTCTAGAAGGAGAATTTAGAAATGTACTCTGAAAAAGGGATGTCCAATGTGACTTTTAATGAATAACACATTAGCCTTAATATATAAAAAGATGATTTAAGTCACCACTTGTTTAAGAAGCTCAAGAAATTCAGTAAGACTGAACTATAAACTCTCAGAAGTTGAGTTTGTCTAAGAATTTAAGATTATCAAAGTCTCAAGAACCACATTGTAAAATGTAATTATGCCTATAGCAAACAATACAATTTTATCCTGAAATATAGTGATTAGTTGAGGACTTTAAGAGTACAGATAACACAGTCAGACATGCTTTAGAAAGATACTGCTGGCTGCCCTAGGGAGAAGAGTTTGGAGAAAGATAATCTTGAATTTGTCATCTTTGGCTGTTCTGATGAAAAGTAATGACAGGTGTGTGGATGGATGGATGAATGGAGAGAAAGTTGAGCACATAGAGATTTAAATATTCATTATTATTAAAAATTGACCATAAGTGACTTGTAAAACACCTCTATTTAAATTAATCCTTGTGTGAGAAATGCCTATCCTTTTTTGAACATATAAAAAAATTCCATGCCCCACAAAAGCACCTATTGAGTCAGTTAGTCTCTGATAAGCCCGGGATGCTGCTTTTTCCTTGTTGAGTTGTACATTTATAAAAAGTAGCTATTCACAAGGGACATTTAATTATTTTTGTAATTAGGAAATTTAATTTATTATTGTGATAAACAATGAGATATAAAGGCAAAAGAAATGCAATACATTTTTATACAACTAAACTGAACAATTTAAGAAGTAGAACTTCACGGCCCCTAAAATTGTCTATCAAATTATTTGTTGATACAATTGTGGAAGAGATTAGGGAAAAGGGCTCTATTAATGTTCTACTTTTGGTTAGGTATTTTGCCACAGATGAATTGGCTTAAAACAAACAAATGTTATTATGTTATAGTTCTGGAAATTAGAAAACCAAAATCAGTCCCAGTGGTGTAGAGTCCTTTAGGATGCTAAGAAAGAATCTACTACTGTACTTGCCTTTAATATTTTCTGAAAATTATTCATTTTCTCCAGCTTTTGGTCCTTTTGTATCTTTCTTCAATTTCCAACCAGCCATTTGGACCTCTGCTTTAATGGTCACAATTTCTCGGACTCTCACTTTTTATTAGGAGATCAGTCATTATACCAGGCCCACACAACCCAAGATTATCCTCCAGTATCAAGGCCCTTGATTTAGTCAGACTTGCAAAACTACTTTTCCTGTGTAAGGTAAGCATTTAAAAGTTCTGTCCATTAGATATAGACGTCTTTGGAGACACATTGTTGTATCTACCGTGGGACAATGGAGGTAAGATATATGCAGTTTCTACAGTTCAAATTTTATGTTCTCCTTGGAATCAACCAAATCCAAACCTTCAGAACAGATGCATATGCACTGTTGGAAGGAGGAAATCAAGAGAAGGAGGGAGGGAGAGAATAAAAGATGAATGGAAATGCCAGTTCTTAGAGCACAGTCAAAAGATTAGGCATTAGTTTTACACCAAAACACATATAATATGACTTTAAGTATATCACACATTTTTCTACGTGTGATCTTTTTAAAATTTAGTCAGTTTCATTTGTGTGCTGTCATTATGTGTTGATTTGTAATCATCAGTTAAATTCAGAGAAAGTAAATTAAATTCAAGAATATTCCTCTAAAAGTTTTCTATTTCTTTATCACTTCTCTGAGCAACACACCCACACCTCCCTCCCATATCTGTAAGGGATAATGAGCTCTCCAGGTGAAGAGAGGAATGAACGAAGTGACATAAGGATGATGAACAGACCTCCAAATAATATAAGGGAAATATCATAACCCCCAACCTGCTAGATATCAGAAACACTGAGTTCTTGTCCTCTAAAATTGAGGAATAAATTTTAGGAACAACTGAAGTTAAGAGTAGGAAAATGTCGAGGAGGGACAGAAGAGGTTCTGGAAAGTGGAATTCCCACCCACCGACCCTGCTTCTCAAGGTTGTTGTATTATGCAGAGCCACCAGGTGAGGTAGGTTCAAGGTGTGGGTGTAGGCACACCTCTTTATCTCAAATGCCTACAGAGAATGTGCCTCCAACCACAGTTGTCTTCTGTGCTGAATCCCAGCCCTGCCTGACTGCCTGTAATATTGATAACGAACTTAGCTCTCTATAATAGAAAGAGGAAGAATAGAGAAAGAAATTAATCACTGTCTCAAGCTCCAATGCAGACATCCCAGTTTGAAGCAGGTCTGAATCCAGAGTGGAAGTGGTTTAACATTAATTCAAGTCTACAGTATTGACTAAAATTTGGACTTGACCTCAGCAAATTGAGAGGTTTGTCATGGCTGTTAATCACGATTTGCACCTCCACTGGCTGGAAGTCAGCTGAAGAGATTGTACCAAGCCTAGGTGTGTCTGGGTGAGTGATGGAGCTGTGTCTGTTTCCTGTCCCCTCCCTCTCTGATGTTCTTCCCTGGCTCTTTGTTTCCTGGATTCCAAGAGTCGAAAGTTCTCGTCTATGCCTGACTGTCTTGATGTTTCTGCCTTGGAGTCAGCCAACCATGATCTGGAACCTCTGAACCCAGGAACCAAAATATCCCCCCTGTCTTAAGTTGTGTGTGTTGGGTATGTTGTTCGAGCAGGCAAGGCTAACTGCTGTCGTGAGCCAGCGACTGTTATCTATGGATAAGCAGAAAACCTGAAGCAGGTTAGGTGTTTTATCCAAGTAGAAAAGAATAGTTTCTGCACTAAATCAAGTCAGAAGCAATTAGCAGGAGGTAAAACATCAAAGTTGTAATCTGATTATACCCATGAAATATAAAAATCCTTGTCAATTATGCTCAAATAGTATTCAACATCAAGAAAGGAGGGTTGGTTCCAAGGACAAATGAATGATGTAACCTATACTATGTCTTAAACTCTTCATTCACTTTCTTTACTCAGATAGTTTGAGAGGGGCACGGTACTGAATACAAATCAAATTCTTAGAATATTAACACCTCAATAACCAAATGCCCATGATGGATAAAGCTGATTAAACAACTTTATAGTACTCTGTGGAAAATACAAATGACAAGTATGGTGTTGTGTGCTTAAAGAAAAACACTTTTAAAAGAAAGGTAACGAATAAAAATAAAAACAATTGCAAACATTTGTGACACAGCAAGAACAATAAAAAGATGAGCATTCACTTTAAGACTGGTTCCCATTTTACTGACTTTGCTTGGATTAAAAGTAATTGCCACTCAAATTATATAGCAAAATTTTCTTGTAAAAATCATTTTGTTAAGTAAGTTTATTGCTGAAGTTGCTCGCTCCTTAAATACTTCTGGAATTTTTTGAAAGAGAGATTGGAATTTATTTGACTTTCTGTATTATTGCTTCAGCAATAAAATGAGTGATAATTAGGTAAAAATAGCTGTTTAAGGCAATATAAATATATCCAGGCTTGATATGAAAAAAATCACTAAGTAAATGTGAATATATTCATAAAAATAAATATGACTATAAAATATATCTATGTATGTACAAGTGAATAATATTTTGTTTGTTATATAATACAATGTGACACATCAGTTTGCCTTGTTAAGAATGAAGCTAGCAAAAGCTTCACTTTAAAAGCTTTTCAGTTACATCCTCATTAGCAAAAAAAGTTACCTCATTAGCATATTTACAGAGCTAGGCTGATTTTACTATCTTCCAAATGTCAGTAATTCTCTGAACACAGATGCCCTGTTTTCACATTTTATAGAGCAAGGTCACAGTTATAGCATAGAATTTTGCATGTTTCTTGTAAAATAGCAAGAGTGCAGTATTCACGCAAATGGTACTTTTTGAAATTTAGCTTTTTAATTTTGAAGGTTAGACTCATAGACATCATGCTACTGTCTTATTTTCAGACTTCCAAGTCTTTCCAAACATAATTAAATTTGGAGGAGAAGACTGAAATAACAACTATATCAACTAATGTATCATGTTACTTAGACTAATGTTTTTCATCATACTGCTAAAGCATTTATAAGTACAGTATGATTCTTTCATGGAACTACTTAGTATAGGATTCTATGTAAAGCAGCATTGAATGAGATTTTTTGAAAAACCTAGGTGTATCTTTAATTTTCTTCTGAGTGATATATTTCTCCTGATATGTCTTTGCTAACTGCTACTTATTACTTTTGTATAATCAGTATAGTGATTTCAGTGTGATAGATTTACATAAGAGAAGAGAGCAAAAGGGAAGGTGAATAGACAGATATTAAAACATATGTAAAGATCTAATATAGATTTGAAAAAGCAATATAATATTGTCAATCCTCAACAAACAAATCAATTCATGGAAAACCAGAGAGAAATACCACTGTAAGAACTATAGCCATTCTTAACTTGATTCCTAGCATTTATTTTTATTGACCTCTGTATTAGTTGGACCTTCAGCTTTCTTGGCCATATGGCCATAGATTCAGCAGTACCAGAGCTTTGTTATGTTTGAAACCAGCATTTTGCTATTTCTTGAATGATCTGAGGTCTGGGATGTAGCTCAATGGAAACAATGCTTACCTGACAACTCTAAGGTTTTGTATTCAATCTCCAGTACTAGGATAGAAAGAAAGAAAGAAAGAAAGAAAGAAAGAAAGAAAGAAAGAAAGAAAGAAAGAAAGAAAGAAAGGCGGGCGGGGAAGGGAAGGGAAGGGAAGGGAATGGAAAGGAAAGGAAAGGAAAGGAAAGGAAAGGAAAGGAAAGGAAAGGAAAGGAAGGGAAAGGAAGGGAAGAAAAGGAGAGAGAGAGGGGGGAGGCAGGGAGAAAGGAAAGAAGGAAACATGAGTGGAACAATCTAAGCAAAACTTTGGATATTACTCATTCTTTTGCAATAAGAATATATTTTTCTCTTTAAATATTCTTCTATTTAAAATAATCCATAGTCTGCTTTTTAAAATTAGCTCTTAAGGAAAGATAAGGTCTCCTGAAATCTTGGTGAAGTCCGTCTTCCTAATTTCATTTTATTTTGTTTAAATCTTAATTAGGATGCAGATGTAGAGACCAAGTCTTTTGGATTTTTACATGCCAAAGTTGGTACGATAGAGTTATTACACTCCAAATTTAACATTGAGTAATAATGTTAAAAGCAATTCTTTACCTTCCTCATGATCAGTATTTATAGAAATATCAAGAGAATCTTTGCAGGTAGATAACCTTTTTCCTGCCCGGTAATTATGTAATACAAGTTAAGTAACAAGCTTTCATTTTGAAGAAATTTAGAGTGATTTATTATATTTGCTTTGGTCAAAAATCTACATGAATAACTTCTACTGAGTTTTTGTTCTGTAGACTGTTTTACAACAAAGACAGAAAAGCAAAGTCAGGTTCCTAAGGGTAAGCACTGTTGTGGACTAAATGTCTTACTTTGAAATTCAAATGGTGAACCCTTCTCCACAAGGTGATGCTATTTGGAGCAAGCAAAAACTGTGAGAGGGAATCAGATAACTTTAGAAGAATAGTGTTGTGGTCTCATGGGATCGGGGTCCTTACAAGAGAACGACAGACACTAGAAGTTTCTCTCTGTTTCCATGTGCGAATAGAGTACGGCCATGACAATGCGGCCATGGGTAATCCTGAAAGTGCACCCTTACCAGGAAATGAACTTGCCGGCATCTTGACCGGGTTTCACAGGCTCCAGAACTGTCAGGAAATCAACTTCTACTTTTAAGCCACCTAATCTGTTCTTTTTGTGTGGTATCTCAGGATGACTGATAGAGACACAGTAAGAACCTAGCTGCAAAAATTTGTCCTACCATCCTTAGTCCATTTTTCATCCATGGATGAAGTTCTAGATTGTAAGAAATCCTCACTAAATGGCAAGTAATTCACAAAGTATTCAGGTCTGTTTTATATGTGAATGTGTTGGAAACCATGCTAGAGTATTTTCATAAATGGGAAAAATTTAGTGAATTGCAGTAAAAAATCATATATCCATTACAAGTGGAATTGACTACGTAGTAAAGAACCTCGGTTTTGTCAGATTACCAAAATGGTGAATGTTGCATTATAAATGAATGGTTAACAAGAGCTTCTGCTGATTCGTTATATGGGCTGAGATTTAATGAGTCGATGGTATGTTATAACTGCAATAGTAAAAATGAAGGAAGTGTTGAAGTCAGATAAAATCAATTGTAAGTAAAATAGGAATATCCATGTGTGTGGCTTCCTCAACAATAGCTAGTATAGAAAGCTCGTCTTATATTTCTAAAACTTTCTCTCGATGTTTTAAAATTAAGTATTGATTTGGTTTTCAGTTTCACTCTTGGGCCTTAAGTCATCATTACAGTTTTGAGTCTGCCTTTTTATTCCTCAGAAATAGAGAATCGATGAGATAGAACTTGCAAGATTATTTTAAAAAGTTATTTCAGTCTTTAGAAGAAAATGAAATTACTTTATTTTTAGCATTACAGTATTTAAATTTCAATCTTCTATGTTGGTGATGCCAAGATCTCTATTTGTTTTATTTATATTTCAGTTTTCATCATAAGATTGAATAGAAGAATATTTTCCATTTGAGATCCAATTCTAGAGCTGCCCAGTTATAAAAAGATATTTAAGTATTTGTTTAATTAAGTTACATCAACTAAAAGAATATTGTGTGATGTTTGCAGAAGACAATACTAAATTTAGGTAGATCACATTTAAAATTAACATTTAAGCTTTACAAAGTAATCAGGTGCTAAATATATGGGCAAATATTAGATCACTGCAGAGTTGAAAGTTGTGGTATAACAAGTTGAATCACTTAAAAATAGGCTAGATATTAGACCTGTGAGAAAAGATTTCACCCAGTTTATTTACTTAGAGAAATGTAAATGAAATACCTTTCACTCCATACCACAAAAGAAGATAATCCTTCAGTATAAATCCTTCAGGATAAAAGACTTTTATTTCTTTTACAATGGTTTAATATAATTAAATGAGAAAATTAGCAAGTCAAATACTAGACTAACATCTGTCTTCTTGCATTTTCCATTTAAGGAAAAATGCACCATCTCAAAACTTTTATGAGTAATGGACAAGACATGTTCTTTAAATATTTCACCCGTATTTAACAAATAAAGTACATTAATTTATATAATATCTGTATTCTTGGTCAGAAAAGGCAAATTGTTTTGAACTAAAATCATTCCAAAGTCTTACCAAGGAATCTCAAAAATCTGGTACAATGAGGAATAAAAAAGAATAGAAGAAAAGCTATAAAATTTATTATTCAAAACTGCTTTAAATTCTTAAAAATTATCCTATGAAGTTTTAATGCATAAAACTAAATAAAATTAAAGGCACTCCTTAATAATTGCAAGGTTTATAGTTGAGAATAAAAGCTACTAAAATGATATATCATGTAATTAAAATTAGCATATTAAATTAAATTATAAAAAGCTGAAAATATGAAAATAATTGTAAGATTCAAAATTACAGAGCTTGCACTGCTGCTGATTTCAAAATGAAATGTATTTTGTAAGCTTAATTAAATAAAAGTTTTTTTTATTTTACTTGGTTTTATTTTTAATTTTTTTTTATGTTTTTGAGGGAAAATGCCACTTCATCCTCAGAAGCTGAATTTTAACACTTTTGTGATTTTGGGGGATAATTTTATAGTTCTAAAAAATAACTTACATGTTAAGTTGATTCAGAAAAAGAACAGAGATTTCCTGTGATTTAAGTTTTCTTGGTATGAGACATAATCAGATTAAAACTTCTGATATAACTCTCTGAGTTTCTACTTGCCTGTTATTATTAGACCTTAATGACTACAGACTTCTCACACACTGCTAGAAAAATTTTCTCATTAAGTAAAGCTAAGACTTACATTTAGTTCTCACATTCTTAGTACGTATTGCAAAAGGGAAAACCAGGAAGGATACATTAAGATGTCTGGATTGGATGCTTTCAAAGTAGGTATCCCTAAGTAGATAACTGGGTAGTGTTGGACTGAGTTATGACATAATAATTTTAGGTCAGTGGGTACAGGGTGATAGTGTCTTGATGTGATTTTTGGTGAGCCATCAGTATTATGCTCAAGGGCAAATATATTTCCTAGAGTCAGCACTTGTGAGATATATATATATATATATATATACATATATATATATATATATATTTTTTTTTTTAAACTGGGCCCCGTATTTAACAAAAGGACAGATAAATAAGCCTAGATCCTATATTCTTGCACAAAGGGCAAGGAACAGATGACTGGTAATAATCTTATTTCCCATTGGCAAAGGGAATTATATTTTTGCAGTCCTTGATCTTTCCTTTTAGTTATACATTGGTGTAAATTGGAAAAATAAACCATTATGGTCTGGAATTGGTCAGTCCAGTACTGCACCGTTGTTCAATTTCCCATGGTCCTTGATAGAGTGGCAGATGTAGGTAGAGGAGACATGAATAGTTGTCTCCCCCAGTTTGTGGATCTGATTTTGTTTTTGTTTGTTGTTATTGTCAAAACATCAGTTATTCCACCATTTTCAGGACAGTGTCTATAAAATGACATATAAAATTCCAGAGATCACATTTGACCATTTGACCCTAAAACACACACAAAGGCTAGAATTATGATCAATGTTTAGCCAAAATACTCAAACATAGGGGGGGTTAAAAAAAAAAGAAAACCATTTCCTATATATAGTTTGTTCTCAAAAGATGCAATTCTAGAAAAAATTTGTAGTGTTCTTGGTTCCTTTGACCATTTTCAAAATTATTTTTATGATGCTAGAGCTCCCACAAGCACATGACTGAGTGTGTGAACTTCACATTGTGTGGGATCACATCCGATGTCAGGAAACTCTCACCAAGTTGTCTGGTCTCAGGGGTCTCAAGGTAATTCTCAGATTCTCCTGCTGGTCTCTGAGCAGTGGTGGGTAAAATCCTTCCATCTTTTTAAGCATTTGTAAAGCATGATATTGGATATCTTGGAAGTGAAAAAAAATAGCATGAAATTTAAATCAATTGTTGAAATTTTTTAATTGGTTAAAACTTTTGAATTTAATTTAAGGGTCACCTTTCCTCTTTTGATATTAAGCCATCTTGAAATCTGTTGCACAGAAGTCAAATGATAGGTTTTTGTGTAAAAAATTTTTGTGTCATTGAACATAAAGGGCAAATGATGGAGTAGAATTGGGACCAGTGGATGTCAGGAACGGCTAGCTACACAGGAGGCCTGAGGTTTCTGGCTGGAGCATAACCAGCTGTAGACTTTCATAGGACTGAATTTTGTAGGAAAACTCAGTATTAAAAGATGAAAACTTTTACATAGGTAAATTAATTTTAAAAACATACACCTAAAAGAAAAATCTGCATTTCCAAGTTACATATGTATTTTTCTAAATACATTAAACTGCAAAAAATGTGTAAAAATAATAAGTGATTTATGATTTTATTTTAAGTATTATATTTTGATTTGGAGTTTTAAATTAGGCCATGCTTTTTTTTTGTATTCCATTTAATATGAAAATAAAGGAAAGACAAAACTTGAAAGTGTTAGAAGGTTCATACCAAATTTCACTGAACTATTCTATAAATTCAACCAGTTATTCTTTATTGAAGTATTTATATAGTAAAATAATTAGAAATAATGATTGGATTTATTGTTCTATTGAAACAAATTTTTGTTTGTAGATGCATAACCAAACAAATGAAATAAATGTGGCATCTGCCTATTTAAGAAGATCACTTAAAATGAAGCAAACTTCAGTTTCATCTTGAAAACATCAAGCAACATTTCTCGTTATTTGGGGTATTTTCAACCTTAATTAGAAAATTGATCATTTAAGACTTGTATTTGAAGTGCAAAGAAATGTGATCCACAGAGAGAAAAAAATTCCTACAAACAGGGTTTGAGGCCTTGTGAAGTCTTAGCAAGATGCTTAACCATGCTTAAAAAACCGTATAATTTGGAACAAAGCTTAAAGAAAAGGACATTTCTAATCTACTATTTTGATTATTAAAAGTGGACCTGAGAAGGGTGAAAGCAAACTTGAGAGCTAGAAAGGAAAATTGCAAAGCTAATATTTTCATGGCTAACTTGGAGAGCAAATGAAACGATTCCCCCTTATTGAAAATAGACCATTATAGACATTCTTAAAACTGACTTGGGTTAAATTTTGACCTTATCATAGAAGTATTTTTGGAATTTGTGGTTTCTAAAATTTTATAGTCTATAAGACATAGACTATATGTAATAAGACATAAATAACAGTTTCTTTTTAAATTCTAATTCTAAAATAATGACAATGTAGGATCACAGCAATCACTTGGTAAAAAAAGTTCTTAACTTTTTTGTCTGATTCCACCAATAAAAGAGCCATGCTCTTAAAAGTAGCTACCAGAAAATAATAACAAATGGAAATTTTGGATAAAGTAAGGTAAATATGACTGACCTTTTATATTAGGAAGTAGAGAATAGAACTTCTTATAGACTTTCAATGTAATGTTTATGAATTTAAAAATAAGTATGAATGATTGTTGAACTATTTGAAATGAATTTTAACCTAAGCTATGTATTCTAAAACCTAACTTAAGTATGTATTGCAAAATGAAACTCTCAGTGGAGATTTGTATAGATAATATAAAAAGCCAACCTTGAGAAATGTAAAGTATTATCACATTACATATACCTGTTTAGGTAATTACACTATTTTTAAGCTTTAGGCCTTTATCTGTGAAGCACCTCCATTTGTATATTATAAATGTTTGAAGATACAAGAATTTTCTTTATTAAAATTATACCAACTAGATGATGTTATGTTACACTCTTGCATAGCATTATTGGGAGTTTTGATGTCTTAGCTATTAACGTTTGTGAATTGTGATACTTCTAAAAGATGTAAATTTAATATCTGGCTTATTTTATTAATGTTTCCATCTTGGTTCTGGTCCATGTTCTATAATTATAAACATTTATGGTTTCAGCTAATAATGATATTGCTAAAATTAACTTTTCTTAAACATTGGTCCCTTTCAAAGTTAGAATTGATTAGATAATGATTTCAATTGAATCAATTAATTGAGCTCTATTTTGTTTTCTGGCTTCAGTTATTTTAAAATGTTTCAGCATACTAAGAAGAAAAAAAGTACTTATACTTCCCTTTAGAAATAGCCCATTATGTCTTTTTTTTTTTTTTTGGTTTGGTTTTTGTTTTGTTTTTTTTAAAACTACTGAGAACATAAACTGAAATGAAATGAATTTGAATGATTATTGATTTATTCATGGAAGCTAATTTGAGGTAAAAAATGAGGAAAAAAACTTGGGAGAGAAGTATAGAGTTCTGTGAATTGTAAGGCAGAAAATGTTCTGGAGTTCATTCTCAGTGCAATAGCTTGAACTCAACCAGAATCTATGTTTGTCGATATGTGTGTGAGACGATAGGGAGAAGTATCTTTGTTTTGATAGGACAAGAAAGCAAAGAAGAAAAGAGAGGCATAGTAACCCATCTGAGTGTGTGTGTGCGTGTGTGTGTGTGTGTGCTAAAATAAACAGATGATTCAACTGGTAGAGTGCGTGCTTGGCACTTGTTCGAAAATGAAAGATCCAGCCACAGAGAAGCACGCTGTATTTAGGCACCGTCTTAGTTCTTATTGTAGCCTGTTGAGTTATCTGAGTCTGGAGAGTAGCTCAGAGATTGAATGCCAGTGCTAAATAAATATATTTGTCTTTCTAAGAAATTTGGGTTATTAAAAAATTACATTCAGAAACAATTATCTTAATGGGGAAAATGGGATTAGAAAACAGCCAAAAACTTTCAGAATTGAAATAGCGGTTTGTTTTCTCTGGTGGAATTTCACTAATAAATGGATTCTATAGCTGTAAATGTAGAACTAGTCAATAAATATCACTGGGAAATCCTGACTTTGATTAGAACTGGCTTTTATTCAAGCATAGTGGCCTCTCTTTTCCATATACCTCTGTAGCAGCATGATATCTGTTCCTCTTTTCTTAAAATTCTTATTACTGATAACTAAGGAAGCACCCGAATAAAATAACTGTGATGTCACCCTAATAAGTTATGTCTGGGGCTTTTATTTGTTTGTCTGGATGAGGGTTACAGCAGCCTTGATAGAGAAAACTGAGTTACATAATGAGTCCAGTTACTGCCAATTCACACTATGAAAACTTGCAGTGAATAAAAGTTTCTCTACTCATTAAAGGCTACACTGAGATAGAATGAGCAAAAATTTTTGCCTCTGCTCAGGATCTTTGCACAAGTTATTGCCTCTGCCTAACTTATGCCTCGCCCCTTTAGGTAGCTACTAACTTAATCTTTGAGACCTTGACTTCTCACCAGTCTCCCACCACACCTCTATGAACTATTTTATTTTTTGACATGACTCTCTGAGACTAGATTTCATAGATATTTCTATAATTTCTACTTATGGACTTATTTGTGAGTTTTTTTTTACAGTCAGTTTTCCCTATTTGTGAGTAGCTGCAGATTATCAGACTGCCTAATGCACTATCGTAAATTATATTCACCAGATTCCATCATTTTCTTATATATAAGAGAAGTGAGCCTAATAATTGTTTAATTACAAATAGTAAGAAGTGATGAATTAAGTTAAAACACTTCAAACTGCATGACTTATTTTTATTGACTTTTAAGCACCAAACTTCAAGACTTAATTCATTATTCAATTTTTTCTAAAAAATGAATTAATCACATTTGTGATTCCCTGTTTTGAAGTTAGAAATTCATCATCCCAGAAACTCTAGAAATGTTCATTGAACAACAGCGTGCTAATTACCTAAGTTCTATTGCATGAGGCTCATTAAGAAATAAGAACTTTAAGTGGAGAATATTTATGGACAAAGTTTATAAATTTGATTGAACCAAGTGTATTTTTTTCTGAAATGAGTATTTATTGGTAATGACCTAGATGAGACTCACATTTCCTAAACTCTTTCCAGGTTCAGAAGCACATAACCAAAATCAAGACACTGTTAGGATGTTCACGTTATGTTTCGCTATGTGTACATTGTTTGCACTTGGAATAACACATACCTGGCATTACAAAGGCTTCATGGCCACAGAATAATATTGCATTTATACATCAGCAAATATTGATGATTGTTAATATGACTTGCAAACACTTTCTTTCCCAAATCTATAAAGAATCAGAAGCCAATGATATAATTTGTTTTTTTGAAAAGATACCTACCTGGTGTGAAATTGTAAGAGTACTGACTCCAAAATGTTTTGCTTTTTGCTCTAACATTTGGGTATCTCGTTTATTAAAAAAGAAATTTTGTAGCATGCAAAAGTGCCATAAAAGATCTAACATAAAATTAAAGGCTAACCAGTAATGATAAAAATTTAACGAAGTTGTACTTTGTAGCACAACAAAGAATCTCACTTCTAATGTGTCTGAAAATGAGAAAAAAGCCTTGCATTTCATTTGTGGATTGTTTTCTTCTGACTCAGTAAAACATTGTTAGATAAATGAAAGTAGTAGAGCAACCTTTTTTCTTTTGTCAATCCACCTTCTTTCAGGAGGAGAAAGGCAATAAGTGGGTATATTTGTGTTCAGCTAGAAATCTTTCCCAAATGTATCTGCATCCTCTAGTATTTTGTTAGTGAGATGTGAAGCACAGCAAATCAGAAAGCCTTCTCAATGGTAGGTGGAGAACTATACTGATTTGGTGTCACCCGCAATTTAAAGGAACAGAAGTTTAAGAAGGCTCACAGTTTCAGGAGGCTCAGTCCATCAGTTGTACTGAATAGATTTGTGTTGCCAAAACATGGAACCTGCCCACCTAACCCACCATTGCTCATTTACTCTGATTCAACCCGTTTTCATGGGTGTTACGAACTGAGCACTTTATTTTTCCCCAGATCCTATGCTGAAGTCTTTATCATCACGGTCACTATATTTTGAAAGTAAAACCACAAGGAAGTAATGTTAAAGGAGTTAATAAGGGTAAGACCCTAGTCCAGGAAGATCACTGTCCTTACAAACACATGCAGACACACACACACACACACACACACACACACACACATGCATGCATGCAAACCCATTCAAGAGGGGAGGTCATGTAAATACATAGTGTGAAACCTACCAATAAGAGAATAGAAGAGGTCCCAGAAGGAATCTTACAGACTCCTACCTTATTAATTTGTTAATTATGGACTTTTAGATCCCTAGACTATGAGAGAAAGAGTGTCTGCGGCTTAAACCATTTAGTGTATACTAATATTTTATGGTAGTTTAAGCAAACTAATGGCATTATTATAGTACTAAGTAAGTATATGTATCGTCATCATTGCCTGCATCACTGTGGATTCATATTGTGTACAGCAATGGATGTCATAATGCACCCAAGAGGACCTCATTCTAAACATCTTAGTGCAGCATATTATCTTCCTGGGGCAGTAGGTAGTTCATGTTTATTCCTCGTGGAAGCATTTCTAGGATTAAAATGATTGACTGAATCATCTTATGCAATTAACGAGGAAGGAAAATAATGCCATAAACCTGAACTCAGATTAACAATCTAGTTCGGGAGAGGATACAAACTTTCTCAACAAACTTCCTAACAGGAAATCCCATCTAGAGGGACCCTGAAAACTCGAAAATCAACACCACCATAACGCGGAGAAATTTCTCAGAGATGTTGCGGCATGTCATGGAGTCTCAGCTTGACACATGGTTTTGCAGACAATTTCAGTCCCTTATTTTTCAGATGATGACAACTAGGTCTACAGGGCTGAATGTGTTATTCAAGGGCCCACACTTCCATACTCCAACCGGCAAGAAAGCAAGCAAGCGTTTGGCTCCCTTTGAATGGGCCGTGTATTTCCTGCTGAGAACGTGCTCATTTTAATTTTCATGAATCCCAAGTTGTCGTTAGGCAAGCTTATCAAATGTGTTCAGTGAGCAAACTTGCTTCCTGTTAAAAAAAATTATCCAAATTATCAGGTAGATGATCCTGGAGTTATTTTAATTAAAGGCAATGGAGAAAAAAATTAGGCACTTAGATAGGTTTCTTGGACTCATAATATTAAAGAGCCTCTTCCGTCAATATGTAGGTTAGAGGTAATTCCTGTAAATGTGAATGTAAATTAACTGTGTAAATTCCCTTACATGTTAATTACAAAGTAAACCGTTACTGCATTATCTGTTATTTCTAGGAAGGGGACTCTTATTTTTAAGGGAAAAAAACCTCCTATATACTAACGTTGGAATATTTTAGATCTCTTTCTTTACTGACCCTCTCTGCCCTTAGTTGCCCAGATGTATAATTACTGTTTGATGAACTTTTTACCTTCAGGCATTCGACTAATTTTATACCTAACAAACTCTATTTGGCAACATCCTGAGGATTGATTTGTCTTCTAGGGACTGCTGCACATGGGCATAATTTTCAAAAGAAACATGCAACTATGCTCTTAAGAAGCATATGTCAATTAGTTTTTTGAAGCCATCATGAGTGATACTACACTTTTATCCAACTTTTTAATAGAGGTTAAAATCTAATGGCAAGCTGTTGGTCATGTGGCAGATCCCTAACTTCCAACTTTAAATTCTAATTTGACCACTTAGATGATTAAAAGGCTCATAAAATATAATAGTAACCATTTTTCTATTTTAGAAAATGAGAAATCTCTATACCACA